>VCCN01005046.1:745748-760876 GCA_006491835.1 Architeuthis dux | reverse complement strand
AGGAATGAAATTTATGTTTGTAATGCCAAAAATCAATGTATTGTGTACATGTTAGTCTAGGTCAATTTTCCAGAAATGTTGAACCCGAAGGCAAATCATGTAAATTTATGTGCAAACAGTGTTTTGAGGGGGTGCTGAATCCAAATCTGCAGATTTGGATTTAGCACCCCCTCAATACACCTAAAACACTGTATGCCATAAATTAACATGATTTGCCTTCAGCACTTTAAATATGCATATTAAGTTACCCCTATTCAGAAAAAAAAACCCCAAAGGTCAGCTGGTGTAAATGTGTTAAATTGGTATGGAATGACCTAAATCCACCTTTAAAAAACTTTTACCCCGAAGCAAACCCCACCTAAGATTCTGCCTGACCATTAGCAGATTTTTCCTTCAGAGATGGCTAAACAATTTGGAAAATGATTATACGTAGATCATAAAATACTGTGTTTTGTATTGTTTCAGTAATGTGCATCTTTCCATCCTTAGAATATATTAACAAACACAATAAAGAATCCAGTTGTGTAACTGGTTCTCTCAATGAGACCAGTCAATCTAGTTAGCCTAATGTGGTATCTTTTACCATCTTAACTAAATGACTCTGATGTCTGTATCTACTGACTTTTTCCTATTTATTGTTTATTTATTTATTGCTGTCCATGTAACTTTCTCTTAATAATCATTTATTGTTAATTTTGTAATTAGAAATATTTCTATTGGTTATTTTGATTAACTCTTTCCTCTCTGACAGCCAAATTTTCAGTGATTATTCCCAATGTATCACTTCCAAGTCCAGTGAAATAAAATCATGAAAAAGTTCATTGATTGATTGGCATTGTTATGATTTAAATCTGTGTATGATTTTAAATTTAAACATGTTTCTTTAGTAATTCTTTTTTTTTTTTGTTGCCCGGAAAATAATGCAAATATAAGATCACAGGGCATGAGTGAAATTTATTATCACGCCTAGAGGCATTATCAGGGAAGAAAGAGTTAAAGAATTATCAAGTTAGCTTATCAGAATAAACGAAAGCAGCAGTTAAGAAAATAGCCCACTTTTGACTTTGTAATATTTGAATTACAAAAACTTGTAAACTAAAATGGTTGTAACAGGATGGCTAAAACATTTGTGTGTGTGTGTGTGTGTGTGTGGAAAAAGGCGAAAACAGCTTTGCACCGGTTTATAAAATTCCTTTCAGAGGTCCTGGTTCTAGGCTATTACGATTATTCTCTCTTTACTCTGCCGTATGTAGTCCGCTAGTCCTTTGATAGTCAACAGTTTTTTTAAACACAAATTAAGACATTTTTTAAATTTAAAGTCTCAAAGAAGCAATTTCTAAATTTTTTTTATATCTGATTTAATACATAAATTACTAAACCTATAATTTGATATGCTTCTCATTACATTGTTGAATGTTTATAGTTTTTCAAAAAGCAGAACTTTTCAAATTCACTTCTGCAACTAGTAAGCTTGGGTCAGCCAATTATTAGTGACTATTCAAGATAAGCTAATTTATGTGCTTCAGACCAACTGCTTGCTTTGGAAACCACTGATTTCAAATAATAGCAAAAAATATTCTATCCCCTTGCAAACAACTTAATATTTGTAAAATCCAGAATACCTACATTATATAAGTACCCCCTCTTATACTTGAAAGTTTAATTTACATTAATTTGATTATGTTTTGAAAAAGAATCTCTGGAATTTTATATATTTTCCACAAGTTTGATATTTTGGAAATATGCAATGGAATTTTGCCAAAAGTTCTTGTAAAAACTTAGCTTTCCAATTGACAATGTGATAAATTGCTTTGATTGTTGTTGAAGCAGGTTTCATTGATTATTCACTCATGCATAAGAAGAATGTGATGATTCTCAGTATTGCATCATAATTTTGTTTTTCTGTGCAAACTATATTGTGTGATAATGGCATGGATAACAAAAAAATGAATAGTTTCACAAGCCAAAATAAATACTCAGCAGTCTCAAGTTGGAAGCCATGTGTTTTTCAAGTTTCTGTAATGTTATATTTTCAGAATCGTATTAAAATTGGTTGTTGCTTATCAGGGAAGGAACCCACATATTGAATCAGATCAATGAATTTCTAATCATGAACATGTATTTGCTGTTTGACAAAAACAAACAAGAAAATGAACTGAGCAATGATCTGTCTTCTTCTTTTATCAGCTTATCTCCTGGTAATCATATTTATAAATTCAACAAATTTACAGATGTACACATATTGAAATTGTTTGTAACAGAATAATTATATTGCAATACTTTTTTGCATTATTTGGTAATAATAATGTAAGTTTCTATCCAATAATGAATGTAAAATTCATAAGTATTTATGATAAACTGAAACAAGTGAATCTGCAATATGGATTTTGGTTAGTCTGAACCCCAAATTATTATATTGGTATTTTTTTTTACATATTTAATGTATGGATGTACATACTTTGGAGCAATCATGGTTTTGCAAAATAATAATTTTTTGAAATACCGGAATTATAGGGTTGTTATATGTTCCTTGTAACAATGTTCTATTGGTATTTTCTTTTTTACACCAAATTACTTCACTTTTTAATGTACAAATGACATCAAAATTACAAATCTGATAAAACCTAATACATTAAAAAATACACTGTTTCACTGTCGGTTCTAGCCTCCCCTCCCTCCATAAATCTAGTTATATAGAAAAACTACATTAGTCAGGTGGGAAAAAAAAAAAGCAAGATCAGGTTTGATCCTTTAAAAAAATAAGTTATTGAGGTTTTGGTATTTTTGGCATCCTTAGAACTTCTAGTCAACATTTCTGGATGATAACATCAAAAATAAGCGTTGGCAATTTTTTTATTTGCATTTTTCCACTCGAGAATTTATGACGTCATCATTTGTGGTACCAGGTGTGCTCTATAACATGCTAAAAGTCTACCACAGTCGGACCACTGGAAAGGTATAATTTTCAAGATGGCCACCAAATCCTTAAAATGCCCATTACTCATTCATTATTCACCCTAGACAAGTTTTTCCAACATTTAAAAAAAAATATCAAGTGTGCTTGGTAACATATCAAAAGTCTACCAGTCTGATATATAATTTTCAAGATGGCATCAAAGTTGGTTGCATTTGATAAAAAGAAAAACCACCCTACACCCCAACAAAAGAGTTCTCAACGTTTTTTTGTAGTATCAGGTATGCTCAGTGGCATACTAAAAGTCTACCACAGTCTGACCACTGGAAAGGTATAATTTTCAAGATGGCTGCCAACTCCTTAAAATACCCATTACTCGTTCATTATTCATCCTAGACAAGTTTTTCCAATGTTTTTTTGTAGTATCAAATGTGCTTAATAGAACATATCAAAAGTCTACCACAGTCTGGCCACTGGGAAGATATAATTTTCAAGATGGCTGCCAAATCATTAAATGCCCATTACTTGTTCATTATTCATTCTAGACCAGTAATTTTGGTGCCCAATCCTACGTTTTGAGGATGTAGGAATCCAATTAGCATATTTAAATTATAGTGAAGTAATTACAATAGAGATAGGGTGACTAGATGCAAAAATGAAAAAGGAGGACAATGTATTCTGAAATCAATTGAAATAGAGGACATTTCAAAATAAAACAAGATTTAAGATGGGTCTGGTTAGTCACTTAGTAGAAACTGTAACCGTCTTTTGGCAGCATGCCGTGTTGGGGGTGATCGTTTCAAAAATTGGAAAAGGGGTGATTGATGAATAGGTTACTTCTCTCACATTTTGTTGGACACAAACTACTGGTTAATTTAGCATAAACTTACATTGCAAATTGAACGCCCCACTAAAAACTTGTGGGGGGGGGGGTAAAAAAAATATTCAGCCCTCTAGCTTGATTGCTGTGGTCTGTACGCGTGATACATACATACATACATAGCCAGTCAGACCAACTTTGAAAACTATGTTGATGCTTTCTAATAAATCTTATAGCATAATGATGATACTATCTACTTAGGCATACTTTTCAGAGCTGGAAGATAAAAGCTCTTTGTTTTTCAACAGATAACCGTAAAAACCCATGCACATCATAACCTTATTATATTAGGGCCTTCATGACTCCACATTGTCTATTCCACTCATGCACGCGTACATATGCTCACACTGCCAAACACGCTGTGAGGGTGTTAACACTCATAATTTGACAAAGCGAAAAGGTGATCTCACTTGCCTCGAATCAAGCCATTTAATATCTCCATTAATTTTGGTTACATTTGCCGGATGGAGTGTTATCTTCACTTCAAGGCACCAATGGTCCACTTGAGAGTCCGGCATTTCCCAATGTACACATGCAAAAATTCTTGGACTTTGGATAGAGATTCAATTTATCGCCACTTGAAGTTTATCTTTGTCTAATGGCATTTGACCACCCGAGACAGCACACACATCCAAAAGAATCTTGAACCTTGGATAAAAAGTATTAATCAATTTTAGATATATTTAATAGCTGACCAGTGTACACATGCAAAACCTGTTGGTCAAACATAATTTTCTTACAGGAAATTATATAAAACCTTATTTTTAGTCAATATGAACAGTAAAAAGATTCAATAAAGTTAAATTTAACTGCTACAAGTGACTCTAGACAACAGTGCAGTATATCAATTTACTGCTTAGTGCAGCCATCTTGAAAATCATACCCTTCCAGTGATCAAATTGTGGTAGACATTTAGTATGTTACTTGATACTACAAAAAACATTTCTTGCTATTTCTTTAGGGTAATGTGTTTTTTGATCATAAATGTGTTCGACCATAACGGCACATGGTCGAACTGCATGGACAATTGCATGTTCTATTCCTGCAACCTTTGTCTTGTATCCTTAACCATGAAAAAACATTAAACAATGTCCAGTGTGTCAGAAACAAATGAAAAGGGAAGAATCCAGCATGAGCGACTTTACATTTAGATAATGATTTGTAAGGCACGTCACATTGGACTTGATATCACGTTTAATGAGAAACACCACTGTTTCAATGATCACCTGTTTCAGTGATTCTTCATCCTTTGCTTTGATGTTGAAATAAGATCTCAGTATCTGTGATGTCTTTTCCCTCATTGTCATAAAATCATACTGTTCTTTCATTTTTCCCTTTAGGTACTGATTTCCAAATGCTACAGAATCTGTATTTGTTAGAAATTCCTTCATTTTATCTCATAAATGTGAAATTGTCAACTGTTCTTGAAATGGTAATCACTTCACTAAAATTTAAATATGCTAATTGAATTCCTACATCCCCAGAAGATGGGTTAGGCACCAGAATTACTTGTCTAGAATGAATAATGAACGAGTAATGATGATCTTGGATGCCATCTTGAAAATTATATCTTCCCAGTGGTCTGACTGTGGTAAACTGTTAGTATATTATTGAGCACACCTGATATCACAAATAACTGTTGAGAAACCTTTTTGGGTGGGTAAGGAGGGGTTTTTTTTTTTTTCTTTTTTTCATAAATGCACCCGACTATGATGTGATAAATATGAGAAATTACTGCAAATGATAATGTCATAAATTCTGGTCTGGAAAATTGCAAATAAAAAAAGAATTGCCATCGCCAACTTATTTTTTTAAGGGGTTCAACTGGGTTTCCACCTGACTATATGTGCATAGATACAAAAACATGTTAACCATTTGCAGGTAGAGAAAAGTAATTAGATTTAAATAAACTGAACATATGCCTTTAGTGTAGCAGTAAAAGTACTTGTCTCAAAAGCTATTGACAGTGAGTTCAGTTTATTGTTATTCTCTGAAAAATAATGCCAAAATAATAGTCAGCATGATATGACAATAGAGAAGAGATGGACAATGGAAGTTTCACATTTGCCCTGAGGTTGGAAAAAAGTTAGAGCAGGAGACATGATCTCACAGTACTTATCAAAAAGAATAAGTATTCTACATTGATATGAACTGCTAGTAGTACAATGGATAGCATGTTGAGATAAAATAAGTGTTAATCTAAAAGTTTGTCAGGTTTTTTTTTTGTTTTTTTAAATAAAAAGATTCTGTTCTGTGTGTTTTTGTTATTTTGTCTAAGTGCAAGAAAACAACCAATCAAACAAAGGAAAGGCCTGCCTCTCTCGCATAGGCCTTGCCGGCCACCTAAGGGCTCGCAACAGATGTGTAAAACCCTCCTAAATCTTAATTTGCGAAGCCAAGCCATGATGAGTATCAATCTTATTTAAACCAAATATAAACTGCTTATATTAATCTGTCATAGTTAGCATGTGAAAAGTAATCTACCGCAGATATATTCATGGTGGAAGTCTAACATTGTTGGAAAAGCTGCAGCAATCATCTGAATTAAGGTATATTAGAAAAGCTTTGATGTTAAAATTTCTTTGGTCATTTCTGAAGGGACGCTTTAGAGTACGCATGAGTAACCCTAGGTCAGATTTGGCCCATGGCAGCTACATTTTTTGTGGCCCGTGGCCAATCTAGGCATTTATTTAAAATCTTATATAATTTTCCTTAGAAGAATTTTATAATTTATATTGTAAAATTACTATTGTTTTTAATTCACAAATCAATAATATAATGATTGAATACGATCCACATTTTTTAAGTGAATGTATGGCCCGAATAAAGATGAAAAATGTTTTCTGTGGCCTGCTAGATCAAAAAGGTTGCCATGCAATGCTTTAGAGCATGACTGCTCCAAAACTTCTGTGCTAAGGGAGATAATTTTTATTACCAAGAGGGAGGCAATTTTAAGAAAAGTGCTTCCTAAATCTTGCCCTTGATAACTTTCATTTAAAGAATAACTGGATAAATTCTTTACGATACATCTTTATATGGTTATAACATATTAAATGACAGTATTTCTGCAGTTAGGCAATCAGGAGCCATGCATTAATCATTTAGTCGTTTTTTTTTGTTTTTTTTTGACAATGAAATGTTTATATTGTGACTAATATAAAATGAGAGAAAAACAATCCCTGTAAGTTTGCTTGATTATTTTTGTGAATTTGTTTTCGGTCTAATCATTGTTGTATAGTTACTGACATTAAACCTGATTTTACATTAAATACTATCAAAATATATGAATATATTAGTATTAAACATGACAATCTGGAAATAGATTGGCAAAAGTATTCTGTTTCTTAAGATATCTTATGTACCTGTATATTTAAATTGGAGATAAATTGCAATATTAATTAAATGTAGACTGCATGTCATAAATTCTCCAGTAAAGTATATATTTTGAGGGGGAAAATATGTAGTCCACTGCTCTAAACCCTCTTGTGTCCTACAGAGGATGGTTGTGCTTGTTGGGGTTTGTCCCCCTCCTAGACTGGTTACCCACCATGGCTAGAGAGCCTAGTCTGCCCTGCTATTTACCAATATTTAGCTGGGGGAGAAAGAGATGGATTCATGCCTTTTCCAAGGGTATTAGTGTGAAGTGAATGCAAACTGTCTCATCCAGAGTTTGAACTCTCCAATTCCATTCTCTGTGCTGTTAACCATTAGGCCATCCAACCTCTTGATTCCAAACCAGAGAGCGGAGCCCCCTTAGGAAGGCTGGATGCCAACTTTTTTTCCCATTCCTCTCGTCAGCTCCTGCAGACAAGCTGATGCCAAGCGTATCACTCCGCTTTCTACATCAGCGAGGCCGGGAGGGTGGGGATTCTGTTGACTGGGCATCCCATAATCTCCATAGGCTTCACCCAGGCTTGTGCCTTGGAGAGGTCACTTCAGGTGGTTCCATTGTCTACTGAGACAGGAGGCGGCCTTCTTCTTTTTCTGATTGATATCTATATTCTTATTTGAATCTGTTTTTTTGCACAATAACTGAATATACTCAATTTGTTTGGTGTAACTCCAATGCCTAGTTTCTTCTATCTCCATTGAAGTAGTACCCCTGGGCATGTATACAGCAATCTCACAAAGTGTACTGGCAAAGTTCATACTACATAGGGTTTGCATGCACCGTTCAAATTTCCTGAACCTTTTGGTTAGCTCCTGATATCTCACCTCTAAATTTGGTTCTGAAAACAATATCTTGAAGTAATTTAAAAAAAACAAAATTTCAACATCTATATTAATCTACATATTTATAATGGTTCAATATGTAAAAGGTATGTATCTCTTATGCTTGAAAACTTTTGTTGTTTTCTGGTTTCAAAAATAATCTTGAATCTTTGTATCTAACAAGCATTTTCACTCATCTCTGGGTACTGTTAAAGTGCATTAACTTTTTCATCTCAGAATCAAATGGGGGGGGGTCGTTAGTATATTCTCAAATTATTTGGAATACAATTACATTGCATATATTATTGGCCCCTTGAATCATATTGTATAATTTACCTAAGATATATAAACTTTAATTTAGTGATTTCAAGTAGTTAATCCTCCAAAATATTACTATATTTTTTAAATGGCAAATAAAGTATATTGATACAAACCAAAATTTCATTTGTATTTAGAACTGCAAGGTGAGGTTCCTGAGTCCAGCTATTTCCCAACTTTACTATTTTCCATTTATTAGCATTTTATATGCTTATAAATTACTAAAAATGTTTATGTAATGTAACTCATAATATTGCAAGTAGGATTTATTAAACAAATAGATCAAAACTTTCATTTACTTTAATGATTACATATATAGCAAACTAGCATTCCAAGGGAAATTATGAATCAGTCACCCACATATGTCGTGTTGGGGGGGGGGGGGTTCAATTAAAAAGTTGGAAATGGGGGTGATCAATGAATAAGTTACTTCTCTCATGTTTTGTTGGGCTGTGATCACTAAAAAGGTCTGAATTTTCAAAAAACAAGCAGGCACAAACTAGTGACCAATTTAGCATAAACTTACATTGCATATTGTACCCCATCTAAAAACCTATTTATTTGAGGAATTTTCAAAAAAAACAAAATCATTTCCCCCTATTCATTGAGGCGTGTGTGCATGCAAAATTTCAAGTTTCTACTATGAATGGTTAGGGCTGGGCGATGTCTGGATACATAGAAATGTCAGAACACATGAATAACCTAAACCAAACAATAAACCAGTGTTGTGGGTAGTGGTGATTAATACTAAAAGCATATATAGGAAATAAGCAAATGTCAAAATTTCCATAATGCATTTAGTGTGTGAACAGATACACTGAGTATAACATGAATTTTAAAAAGTTTATTATTTAATACTTATCTATATTCTGCTAGAAAATGAATGCAAAATATTAACTTCTGATTTATGCTTACACAGTAGAAAGGGTATGAATTTTACCAACTTATTCAGACTATTGAGGTAATCAGTTTTTGGCTGAATACTTGATCTGAAAATTTTCATTGTATTGCTTTGATATGGTGCTTTGTCAATTGAAACTAAGTGTTTTCATATCTTGTTTTTGTTCTATAAAAATGTTTCTCCTTGAATTTAAAAGAATTTGAATCTTTAAATTAAAATAAATACTATCTGAATTTCAGAGACAAAGTATTGTTACTATTCAATGGTTCTTTTGTATTAACATCCTCATATTTTGTTGTTTCTATTTTAAGATTTCAGCCTTCCTTTCATGTGTGTTGCATCTGGTAATTATCAGGCTCAGGATTAGAAGATTAATGGATACAACAAACATAAATCTGAAGAAGGCTTGAGGTACTTTTCTTGAAATGTGATAAAACCATCAAAGATGAAGATGCTAATTTGAAGGAACCATTGAATTAAAATCAGATATATAGAACTAGAGATTTATGATTTTCTTTGGATGTTTTCCGATCTTTTATACTGGAGTTTATCCTTGCTATTTCTTGTTGATTTCCTTCAAAAGGAAAATGAAGCTGAATATTTACAAGACCATTGTTTTCTAGCAGTCAATTCTATTTATTTTCTCCCTCTACTGTTTTCATTTTGTTAAAAATGAGTAATTTTATTTGTTTCTTTTTAGTGTGTGGAGGTGGTGGAGGCGTTGCCAGTTCTGACATTCAATCTCAGGAAGTCCTCCTCCATCAGTTGCAAGCCCAGCCCAATGGTGAGCAGCCAGCTGCAGCATCTGTGGCTGCCATCACAGTGTCCAGAGATGTCACATCCACCTCTTCCTCTTCTTCTTCGCTGGCTGCAACTACTGTGTCCAACGAGGCTACTACACATAACCCCATCTCCACCATTCCTCGGGCCATTCCAGTTGAAGGAGATGACACTATTGCCAAGGAAGCACCTGTCACAACGGCAACAACACCTACTGTGTCAGAGATTCCTGGTCGACGTAACATCCGACAGGCACTGCGTCCTAAACGATGTAAATATGAATTCCATAATTGTAACTATATTTTTTCTTCTTTTTTTCTTTGTTGTTTAACAAAATTTTATTTATGATTAAAGATATTTTATCCTTTTAAAATTCATTCAAACTGTCCAGAGACGTCACATCCACCTCTTCATAAATTGTATAAATATAAAAAACATGAATTTTTTTTCATTGATAACAGTTGAAAACAAAATTGAAATTTAATTGCAAAATAGTAGCGTTTGTTAAAAATGACATATGGCAAACTATACACATTTTCTGTGCCATTGTATAATTACAGTATTTCTATTTTGCAATTTAAAGAGTAAATATTTGAAATATCAGAGACAGATATTTGATTCATAAGAATATGTATTTGCATTTCTACAAAACTATTAATCCTTTCAAAAAATGTTTATGGAGGTTTGTTGAAAATATGAAATCATTCTGGTTCTTATACATTTTATACATTGATAAATAATAAATTGAAATTATAAATTTTCTTAGTAGTCTTCCTCCCATTTCATATTTATGAATTCTGATTTCATTAGCAATCCCTACTCCTACCTGATTAGTTGCTTGGAAATATAGCTTCACATGAGGAAAATCAAATTTCATCATTCATCCTGTGTTTATAATACTAGATTAATGGTGTTGTTGAAAGAGGCTTTGTGATAATACTGATGATTTTTCTTAACATTACAAACTCTTTAGAAATGATTTATACTCTCAAATGTTACCTATAAATCAAATTTTCATATTTTAAGGTTGAAGTATTGTTACTACTAGATTTATTTGGTTTGATAGGGAGGGAAATATGTTGGCAAATTGAATTTTATTTGGATTACTACCTCATTGAAATAGTATTTTCTCTGCCCCATGTACATTAAATTAGCAATTCTTTCACTCTCTAAGAAACAACTAGAGTTATATATTTATGTTAAATTATTTAAATAAACTATTATGATGTAATGTAAATAATTAAATTACAGTATTCTATTTCTTTTGGAAAAAATGGCTTATATTTGGTAAAAAAGCAGCTAAAAACTCTCTCATCGTCCCTTGTTTAGTTTGTAAGTCAACATAAGGACACTTGTTTATATATATTTTATAAAAAAAAAGAATGTCATGTTAAAAATGTGTTGTATGGAATTAGGAGGAGGAGATAGGTCAGTCTTTATTTTTATTTGACTGAGTATCAGTTAACTCAGCCTTCAAGATATGTTCACATTTTTAATTATTTAATACTCAATAAAGCTATATTTCTTAAGTACAGAATTAAAATAAAGGAGATGTATAGACACTAAATAAAAGAAGAAACATCTTGTAGAATACCAACTTGTATCAATTGAATGATGACATTTGTATTATGCCTATATTAAAATATTTTATGTGATGGGCAAACAATGAAATCACCAGCAAAAGTCTGTGCCATTGAATGATGCATAACTGGGCCTTGTGGATACAATTTGAAAAATAATGTTTTGAATACTAAAGTTATTTATACTAATAGTTATATCTGAGATTTAAAAATTGTCTAGACAAGGATTTTGTGAATCAGTAGATTTTATAATTTGCTTTTCAGGAAGTCCCCAGGTTATGAACAAGTTCCGTTCCTAGGTCTGTCTTTAAGTCAGATTTGTATCTAAATCGTAACAGTTACGTACAGTGTATATCTAGCATCAGTTAGTCAAATGTTTTTCTTAGTATATAGTATACCTTTCTAAGCATTAAAACCATTACAGCAGAGGCAATAATGATAATATTATTATTACGTTTAAGTAGCTTTATTTCCATGCTGTTTGGATTGTTCAATCGTAATTGTTTTTCTTTTCACCATCACTTGCATCGGCTTTACGCTTTGGATGCATGGTTACGAGAGGATAGAGTATGATGTACAAAGTTACACACAACACAGCATTAATGGCTACAATGATCCAACTTAAAATGCTGACTGGTAGTTATCCCTTGAGCTGACCAACCACTGAAGATGTGCAATGTTTTGATGTGCATCGCAAAGTAGTGCGCCGTTCATTATTATGAACTGTTGTCTGTAACTTGATTTTTAAAAAAAATAGGCTTTATGGCAATGCTGCCAAGTATGGTTTGTTATTTATTGCTAAAACTGGCTATATTTTTCATTTCTAGCTAACTTCATAGCTAAAAATATATACAGTGCACCACAAAACTTTAAATGGTTGGCAAGGAAGGTTTTTGAAGGTGGGAGGCAATTTAAAACGGTGCAGGAACTCAAAACTTCCATCTTAGCAGCTTGAAATAAAGTGCCTGATGAATTCCTTTGTCGATTGGTTCAAATCCTGCCAAATTGGATTTTTCAAATAATTAACAATAATGGAGGTTCAACAAAGTATTAACAATAAACATTTTTCTACAAAAAATCCAATCAAATTTCCAATAAAACAATAAAATTAGCTATGAGTTTAAAGTTTTGCAGAATCATTTAATTAACTGACTGATATATCTGATCTAAATAGTTCATTATAGCTTGAAATGAAAAATCTAGCCGATTTTAGCCATTTTTAAAGACAGTCTTAGCAATAAATAACAAACCATTTGGCAACACTGCCATAAAGCCTATTTAAGTTTTGTGGCACACTGTGTGTGTGTGTGTGTAAAAAATCAGACATAATTATAGGTTTTTATTTAAGAGCCATTAGAATATGCAGCCCCCAGTACCTAGACGAGGAAAAGAAGTATGTCGAAAAATCTTTTAGGTTCCTCCACATACAAAACGCTAGAAGGAAAGCATACACAATTCATAGAACCAGAATAGAACACAATAAGAGCGACAAAGATGCAGAAAGCTGCATCGTGCTATGGACCAACTCAATAACTACTGAGCTTGATAGGAATTTGAGAAAGCTAGATATACATATCGTAACCAGCACATCTACGACAATCAGGGGTTTGATCAGAAAACTATATATAAATATATTTAAGCTTGTAGAGTACTCATTTAAAGCCCACTTTTCAAATAAAATAACTCCAGAACAAATTATTATAAAAATTATACATTTACTTTTATCAAACTTACCAGATTTAATTGGCAAGATTTTTATTGGGTAATCTAAAGGAAAAATCAGCCAAATCTAGCCAAAAAGTGGCTAAGTTGGCAACCCTGTTCTACAGCAGTTTGTAAGTATGAGTTATCTGCAAGTCGGACGTTCTTAACTTGGGTGTTCCTGTACAGTCAATTCTAATGAAATTTACTGATTGTTTTTGGTTCATATCATTAGGATTTTTAAAACTCTTTTCTAATGTTTTTCCTTTCCTTTCTTTTACAATTTAGATCTTCCAGGCAGAAAAAGAAATGAAGTAAAAAGTAAGTCTCATGAAATTCATTATTTTTTAAATCAGAACAAGATACAACAAAGAATGTTAAAAGGCTTACAAGAATAGTTTTGCAATTTTCGAAGGAAAATACAATTATTAGAGACACTTCTTCGGCACCTGGTGGAGCGTGATCTTTCATAAGTTGGTTCTCACTAGACCATTTGAGTTCAATTCTCATGGGGTGCTTTACTCTTGTGGCTCTGTACCAGACTAAGCTAACCGTAGTAAATAGCTATTAGAAATACCTCTTTTTCTAAATTTTGAAATTGATATTTTTAATGTTTTTTCTGTTTTGAATACTTTTCTCTTTCATTGTTTCAATAGAGAATAAGTTTATAAAAACATGAGCAAAATAGATAAAACATTAAAGTATATTTTTGTTAGTAGATCTATTTTTTAAAAATTCTTGAAAAACAAACCAAATCTCACTTGAATTTATAATTATTAAGGCATGTAAGTTATTTTTGTTCATGACATTACTTAAAATAGCATTACCACTTATTGCATGCTATTGGGCCATGATTTTCTTTAGCATCCTTGAGTTTTTATTAATTTATTTTTTCAAACCTTTCTGCAATGTGTTATTAATCACTCATTAAAACGCAAATAAATATCACATTAATTTACAAGCTTGAATTTCCATTCTAGTCAAAAATGTTTTTGTTCTTCATGTTAAATAAAGCAATGTTTTGTGTATGTGATTAGTAATTAACTTATATTATTGATATAATTTTATTTATTTTACAAAATTTCCTCTTTGTTGATATTAATTTTATCTTTGAAAATGACACCATAATAAATTGTATTTTAGTGCCAACTACATTTGAATGCTGTACACATAAGAATCTTTTGCAGTTTTAGACCTAGAATTTGTTTTATCAAGTTTCAACATTCAATTTGTATGTTGTGCATTGAAAAATCAGTGAAGAAAGGGATTGTCACTGGTCAGGAATTAAGGCAAGCATTACTGAAAAATGATGGCTATTATACGGATAATATTTGAAAAATAAATTCCTAAAACACAGACATGTTTGTTGTATATCTTCAGTGTGTCTTTTTGATTTCAGATGAAAAACTTGATAAATATCCTGACAAGGTCAATTGCAGTAGTGGAGCTGGACATCGTAGTGGGACATCATTAGCAACAACATTATTACCTTCATCATCTGCATCAACCAACCACCTTAATGCATTAGCAGATGGCAGGACATCTGCTTCCACTACCACTGCTGCTTCTGCTGCAGCCTCCACTACTGGGAGTAGCCACCGGCATGCTACGCGTGCTTCCCTTGTTGGGGGTGGTCACTCCTTGCAGGGAGTATTGCGGCCCCAACAGACCATGCGGGAGATTCTAGCAAGTGTTCCTGGTGTTAGTAAAAAGGTTGGTAATGTTACATTTATAAAATGTCAGTATTTGTTAAATATGAAAGGACATTATCACTTAGGCTAATATATTTATTTTTTCATCATCATATTTTGACAAGTATAGTTTTTGATTTCATACCAAACA
>VCCN01005046.1:714809-745362 GCA_006491835.1 Architeuthis dux | reverse complement strand
ATATAATCTCACAGGTGTGCTACACAGAATAAGAATTGAATTCTCTTATTCTTGATTACGGTAGAAGTATTATATTCTATGTCCTAAAATTTTATCCATTTTGGACAATCATTGGGTAATTTGTAGAAGATCTGAATTTAACCATTTGTGATAAAAATTGAACCTTTAGTCTCCAGTTAATGTATATGGTGTCTGATTAATAATCAAGACTTTTAGAGCTTTGGGAAAATATATATTAAGTATTCGAAAATAGTTTGCTTTATTGTATACAGGCATCCACTTGATCTAATAACTAAATTTGATCTTAAAATGGATATATGCAACTTCTCTGATGTATTTTTTTACTTCTGTGTAATATGTCGGAAATTGGGATATATATCAGTTCAGTTCTTGGACACAGTTGGAGAACATACTTATTGAAACGTGATGAAACAAGCAATGGTAAAGATGTTGGTTGGTGAATTTCTGTGTTTTACTTGTTCTCTTTTATTATTTCATTTATTTGGTTTGACTGTGATGAATATTTATGCTTAAATATTTTTGTAGCCACGGAAAAGAACCAACAAAAAATTAAGTCCTGCTGCGCAGATAGAGCAAACAAAAGAGGGATGTGTGGATTTGGAAACTCCAGACTCTATCATTGTGAATACAAACTTGAGGGTGAGTTGTTAATATCAGTATTATTACCACTGGTGAAGTAATACTTGTATTCAAACACATATTGAACAATTTGTATGAAATAAGATTTAAGCTTTTATGATGTCTGACAATATGTGAAATAACTAATATTTATAATTATGAAAAAATTTCTTCAATTCAAAAACTAGGTTATCATTTGTTAAATAAACATTTCAAATTACAAATTGTTCTCAGAAGTATGTGAAATTGAGTAAATTTCTAAAAAGGATAGTTTGCAATAATAATACAAGGGTTGTATATGCAAAAGGAGTTATGATTTGGATTGGATAGAAATATTTTAAAACTGAAAACATAGGAAGAGAATTTGAAGATTAGTATAAAGCTGCTAAGGAGTGATATGATATTAGTTCACTGCTGCATTTATTTGCTTCAAACAAATGTAAAAGTAGCATAGTGAATTTTATCAGGCTGTGTTTTTCAATGATAAAGATTTAATTGGATAATCTAATTTATAATCAAAGAATGTTCGAGGTAAATGTAGATGAGAATATTGCAATTTTAAGTTCAGTAGAAGGAAAGTTATATATATTTTTTTAAGTAAAAGATAAGGATGTAAAGTGATTAAGTTGGTCTGTCAGCACCTTTCATTATATATAAATTGGACACAGCAATATTTAAAAAAAATAAAACTGAAATACTAAAGAATCCTGCATTTTGTAGTCATTCACAGCATACACTAGTTCAACTAGGAAGAAAAGTATGTTATCTTTATTAACCACACAATTATTATTGTTGGCAAGTATAATAATCTTTACTGTGTCAGCTTTAGAGTAATTCCATGTGAATCCATCCAGACCATGACACCATGCAAATTAAAATTAGCTCTTTTTCCCCCCAATCAATAATACACAAGAAGATATGAAAAATTCCCAAATTTGAGTTCATAAGTCCAAGCGGTTGTTGAGATATGATCGTTTGTAGATTTGCTCAATTTTGGGTTTCATGCTAAATATCCACTATTTTGAATTCTTTTTATTTTGTCATAAAATCTGTTCTACAACCTCTACACTTCAGAAAATTGGTACCTGGCCATTTTGGAGGGCAACGAATTCAAACATCAAGGTTAGAAATGGCCTGGAAAGCTTAAAGTTGTTCAAAAATTTAATTTGGCTAAAAAAGAGGTGTTAAAAACGACTCGCAAGACTCACAATAAAAATATGGCGTGTGGAAGGCCAACAAAGTTCATCTTTGGAAATTGTATTTTGGGATATTCAAAGTGACTTATGGTCAACACAGAGTTTTTGGTTCTTTTCTGGTTCCACAGAAATCAACCATTAAAATTTCATCTTTTTGTTTAAAAAAATGCGTTCCGTGGCTACACATGCTTTAGGCTTCAAGCGGAATTGAGATGAGAATTTGGAACCCTTGATGCTCAGAATTAAACAGTTGAAACTTTTCCTCGTGAATTTTCAAATATTCCATAGAAATATTTACATAAAAAGAACTGGATTCACATTAGTTTAAGCACTTGCTATAATTGTTTCCTAATCTTGTTCACTGATGTCGTAAATGTGTTCTCATCTGGTAGTTGGTATGCTGATATTAGATATTATGTTATCCAACCAATATGCATGAATATAGCTTATTAAAAGTAGACAAAAGAATCATTCCATTACCTTTGACTTTCTTTTTATGCGCATTGAACACATCACAGCATTTGTCTTGGTTTCGCTCAAAAACAGGTCCGAATTGTTGCATATGGTGATTACATATT
Organism: Architeuthis dux; assembly: GCA_006491835.1. Taxonomy (NCBI): domain Eukaryota; kingdom Metazoa; phylum Mollusca; class Cephalopoda; order Oegopsida; family Architeuthidae; genus Architeuthis; species Architeuthis dux. Next base: position 742,949 of record VCCN01005046.1, on the reverse strand, counting down.
GTAGTTACTTCAGCCACATGGTTTCGTAAACCAGAGCGCCACAAAAGTATTTCCTGTTCTTCAGATTTTAATTTAGTGAATTCAGTAATAAATTTCTTCTGGCTGTGCATAGATCCATAACAATCCCTGTTTGATGCTCTTTTAAAGCTACAATCCTCTATTTTACATCTGATCTGAACAAAATAGACAAATCAGTTATTTAGCAATGGAAATATGGAAGGAACTAAAGAACCAGCATAAAATGAAAGTAAATTAAAGATTTTAATGACTCATCCTCACTCAGATATCAGTACATCCCCCTCTTGATGTCATAGGTGATGTCATCACATCCTGTACATCACAGCTGCTTCAAGCAAGCTTCCCTATTCTGAATGGGACTTTTTAAGTATGTGCAGATTTCCTTGCAGTTGACTCGATTGTGGATTTCAGCCTGGTGTCGAAAAAGGTTACCATTGCTTTCAGACACCATGAGTTTATTATTAAAAAGCATCATTTCCATAAAGAAATAATTGTCAAACTGCAGAAGTTAAAAGCATGCACATATGAAGGAAATTTATGTTCTTAGTAATTGCATGGCTTGTTGCAAACAGTATATCAACTCTAAATTAATGCTGTATTTTTATCAAAATGAGCAATTTCTAATAACTGATTTCTGCTGAACCATGCAGGAACCAAGAACTCTTTTTGTATCATAAGTTGCTTTGAATATTTCTTAATTAAACTTTCCAAAGCATGCCATATTTTTGTCCCGAGTCCTACAAGTAGTTTTTAATGCAAATTTTTGGCAAAATTTAGATTTTGACAAACTTAGTCTTAGTCTTGATTTTTGAATTCCTCGCCTGAAAACTGGTCAGGTACTAATTTTCAGAAGTTTAGCAGTTTTAGAACTGATTTTATGATAAAATAATGAAATTCAAAATGTTGGATTTTTAGCACGAAACCTGAAATTGGGCAAAACTTCAAATGATCATATCTCGACAACCGTTTGGACTTATGAACTGAAATTTGGGGATTTTTCATCTTTTCATGTACTGGGCAAAAATGAGAATTTTAATTTCCATGATGTAAATTCAAAAAAATTTTGGATGTTTTCATATGGAAAATTACCCTTTATTACATTTTTGTGAGAGTAGTTAAAATTGAAATTTTATAACAAAGGTCAACTACAACATGTATTTTCTGTACATTCTTTTTATTTCAACATAAAAAACCCTATGCCCTCTCTTGGCATTATTGGATAATGGACTAATCTTTACAACAGTATAGGATCTTTTAATTCTGTGTCAGTATATCAAAAGTTAAATTAATTTCAATTTAGCAGAATGCATATGAGATGCATGACTAATAAACTTGCATTTACAGCCTACTTTTTCAATTTGAAAGGAAAGTACCATATAGGGCAGTGTTTCCCAAAGTGGGTTCCGCAAAAACTATTCTGGGGTTCCATGAGATTAAAATTTAATAAAAATACACTTGACTGTTTTCCGATTCTTAGTGACTTCCTTCAAGAATCTGAACTAGATTTAGAGGTTGAAATCCGCAATGATATTAAAAATAATCTCTGCGGCTTGTAAGAATCTCTGAGTATTTTCCAAATTTGAAGAACATAGATAATTATTGGGTACAAAATCAATTCAAAGTTAAAGAAAAGCCAACAGGATTTCTGGTAGAAGTTTTTTGGTGTGATATATTTGACGAATATCCAGATTTATCAAATTCTATTTCCGTTTGCAACAATATATTTGTGTGAATCTGGCTTTTCTAAATATGTTAACACAAAACTAAATATTGCAACAGACTGGATGCTGTACCAGACATGCGAATTCAATTATCCAATATTAAACCAAATTTTCAGAGGATACTGGAGTCAAGAAGCAGTAACATTCTTTGCATTAATCTGCATTTTAATAAAAAAAAATTAGGGTGGTCGGGTTGTCTGTAAAATATAGTTATGTGTCCGCAATTTTTTGAAAATAGTATAAGAGTTCCGCGACAAAATAAGTTTGGGAACCACTGTTATAGAGTATTTACAGACTTGGTATTTTGGGAAAGTAGAATAAATAAGTATTATTGATTTTTTTTTTTTTTCTTTTTTTTTTTTTTTAGTAGCTTGGAAATGAATAACAATTTAAATTTGTAATACAACTGATTACCTGATTGACAACATTCATTCAAAAAAAATGCAATTGATCTTTACAAATTAATGAAATATTTAAAAATTTCCTTGATACGTAGGAGTTACTAACTATGGTCACATCTCGTCACACAGTAGCTCTTTTCTGTAGAATACCTACTAATTGTAAGATACCAAATTGAATTAAAAAGTATAATTCAATAAATTTTTCTTGCATGCAATTGTCTTTGCAATGAATTTTCATGTGCTAAATTATCCTTGTGATGAATTATCCTGTTCTGAATTGTTGGTGCTAAATTATTTTGTGTGGAATTGTCTGTAAGCTGAAACTCTAGGTAAAGAAATTTGATAAGAGTATGTCATGCAAATACTCCAATCCAACAATTCAGAAAACGATTGTTGACATTTATTTTTAACAATTCTGATTTAATAATATTATTTTTTATCATGCTATTAAGGATACTACCTTGAAAGAAATTGGGAGTCTATGAAATATTTAAACATATGGTAAATGGCTTATGTCGCATAATAGTGTCTGCAAAAAGTATAATACTCTTAAATTGCGGATTTTATCATTGAAAGCCATACATTTATTGTAGGCAACTCTCTTGTAATGGTTATGTTGATTGATTTTGTGACAAGTATGAAAATCACTTTCTTAATTAACAAACTGTAATCCATTAAATTGTCAACAATTTAAATATTTTGATTTTGCATGAATATGTTTATGATAACATCATTGTATGTAAATCTAATTTATATTTTTCATTTTGATTTATAGGATTTGATAAACAAGCACACATTCCAGCTATTACCAGCAGATTATCAATATCGGTTGATACAGCTCTTACCAGAATGTGACCGGCTGGTTGAAGGATCAAGGTAATTTATTTTTTCATGTAGCATGCTTTCTCTTCTACACCTGGTCATGCAATTGTATCACTTATTATTAATGTGGGAATGCAAAAAAACAAAACAAATGAAATCATGTAAACTCCCTGGATCTTATTTGATACAAATGTAAAAGTATATGTTATCCTTTCTATCTTGATAAGTAATATTTACTCCTTGAAAGTTATGTTCCTGCCTTATTAACTATGTTAAACAATGACAGTCACTTTGATTTAAAAGAAAATCCTTATTAAGCATAATTCAGTCCGTATATTTCTTTTTAAATGATGCTATTATGAAAAGAAAAATTATATTGTTGGAAGTTTAAAAGATGCATTTTAATATGAAGTCGGTAAATAACTGACCTCTCCTTTCTAACTTTTTTGAGTTGTATACTTTATTTTCTGAATTATACTGGAAAGATTAAAACAGTGAGTTATTTAGACTAGGCTTCATTGTTGATGCCCATTTTTTTCTAAATATAATTTTAAAATCTTTAATCGTTTTCTTTGTTCACTTAGGATAAGTGCAACTGCACTGAATAATGAATTCTTTTCCAAAGCCTGTCAAGAATGGAAAGAACGACTGGCAGAAGGTAAGTGATTATATATTGCCATCATGTCTTACCATTTACCAAGAACGGGGTGAAATTAACTCTTAGCACATTGCATAAGTACATTCCCAGGTGAGGAATTGAATTTTGAGTTTATAACATTGTGACTTGGCTGTAATCAATGCTCCATACCCATATTACAACTGTGCATGAAGTTAACATTCTTAGGCTGAGGATTGTATTCTACACAATCTTCAGAATTAATTTACTGCAATCAATATTACTTTTACCATTATGCAATTTGTGCAAATAAACATCAAAACCTTGGGTTTTGGCTAATTTGAAAACACAATTTTTTAAAAGTAAGATATCTTATTTTCCTGTTCATTTTATGTATGTATACCTCAAACTCAGAAGATAGCTATGAAATAATAAGCTCATACGCTATACATAGTCAATATTCACATGGCTTAAGATTTAGTATCTTATCTGGCTAAAAAAAGTACACGTGGCATTCCAATTAAGATACACAGACACTTCAAGAAAGTACATCTTCAAACACACATAGTAATATATAACGTGCATACTTTAAAAGAGTATTAATAAACACATTAATTAGCGTCACAGATGTGATATGTTATATATGAACTCCCCAGACCAGCGTGCAAAAATTACCTCGTCTGCCGGAAGTATTTAGTTAATATCTAGCATCCTAGTTTAAAACTCTTTAATTATCGTTATTGTTATTTCTGCTGCGTTACTGCCTGTTCGTGATTGATCTACATCTTGAACAGTAATAAAGCAATCTCATTAACCTCACCTACTTCTCTTCCTTTATACGTGGTGGCAGTGGTGGGATTACTCATCACTGTACCTGATAAGATATTTCACAGTTAGATTCCTATAAATCTACAATCAACAAGATGTACCACCAAAAGTAGAAAAGCTCCCAAAGAAAGAGATGCCTGCTGACTTTGAAAACTGGCAAGAAAATTTCCTATTCACTCAGATATTTCTTGAACACAACTACAGGTGGCAACCTGGCTAAGTATATAACCGTGGGCCTAACGGCAGACTTAAAAACACTCCCAGAAGGAAGGAGGGCAAGACAGAAAGGAGCTTTACTCCATCTCCTACTCAACAGCATGGCTAGCTTTGCCTCTGTCATCTCGAGGGAATTTATCATCCAGGATGCCCTTTGTCTGGACATTATTTGGAACTGCCTACGAACCTACTATGGTTTTAGGAAAACAGGTTCCATAATTGTAGACCTCACTTCCCTTACTAGGGAAGACGATGAGTCTTAAGAAACTATGGGAATGGTTCTATGCGTTCATCAAGGGGAACCTAATATATGAAGGTAATGGAATCATCCACTTGGGGGTAAAACCCTCTACAGAAGTAATATCCCCAATTCTTAAACACAACAGTTGTTATGTGGTTGAGGTGTATCCACCCAGACCTACCCCAATTCATGAAACAGAAGTTTGCGGCCGAATTTGCGCCTATAAGAGACGATATCTCAGAGAGCCTGGATTCTCTGATTGCTGAGCTATCAGTAAGCCCGGACTGCACAAGAGCTCCTTCTAGAATAAACTACCCTATTTGGAAACACCCTCATAATCACTCGGGCAGGTTCTACACACTCTGGTGCCCTTCAAAGCATTTTCTATCAGAATGCATTTATCTACTTGAATCGTATACAAGACACAAGGAGTGGAAGCAAATGATGACGAAGAGGACTGAATACAACCACTTTAAGAGAAAAGTTACAGTAAACAGCACGAAAATGGACATCATGAGGTCTCCTGTATTCCCTATTATGAACAAAGATCATAATGTAGACATGACATTGGATCTGGGAGCAGAAGCCAACTTAATTAAAAAGGCATGTGCTGATAAATTGAAATTCAAAATTTCAAAAACATCTACTAAAGCTAGCCAGGCAGACAGTCGCTCCAATCTGAAAGGTGCATCTTAAATTCACTTGCAGAGGACACTAGCTTGATTTCAATGGGCTCGTGGTGGAAGACCTCATCGATGTTATCTGTGGTGTCACTTTTCAGCCCACCAACAACATCTATGCCTGTCCTGCCACTAAATACGACAATACAAAATGTTAATGTGGTGAGAACTGATTGTTGTAAGTTGGTAACTGTCAAACCCAGACTGAACACACCGTCATTCTCGGCGAACAAAACGAGCACGTGCTGGTTACAACCACAACTGGTAGTACCTACAGATGGTACCTTGATGATCATCAGTATTTCTAAAACACCTGTAATGAACAGATATCTTATATGATTTGTCCATTACAAATCCCTAGTTCTGAATTAAGCTCTGATCAAACCATTTCCTCTTCACAACCTCACTCTGATCCTATTAACCATAAGCATGTATCTGTAGACCCAGATGGAATCCTTCAGAAAAGATATACGTCGAGTTTAAGGATGTTTTCGATAGCAGAACAATAGTTTGTTACAATGGAAAGAGCTGACCCTTACAGGTTACCATAAACACGGGACCCACACTACCTCCAGAGGAAAGGCTGCATGCCACTCTACAGCCGATCAATGCAAGAAGAACTGCGGATTTGCGATGAATTAGAAGGAACAGTGCTCCTAAAACCCGAAGTGTCAACATTACGGTGGGATATTTAAATCCTAGCTTTAGCTTTCGGAGAGGTAGGTCAGTATGCAAAACCACAACCAGCATTAATGCCTGATGTGAACCAAGTTCTCTGCACCATTGGAAACTGGAAGTATTTAGTAAAGACTTCTTACACCCGCATACTTGCAGATGCCTCTGAAAAAGTCATCAATGAAATACTACAGCATTGTCACTCCATACAGGGGTGTTAGGGTCTATGGTAGAGGCACCATGCGCATGCCTGATACTGAAACTGCACTGGAAGAACTCATGTGCCAAGTCTTAGGAGGCTTACTGTGTGACGGTAATGTGACCAAAATAGCTGATAACCAGAGAAATTTCTGTCTGGAACGATGTAAACCCTCACTATAATGGACTAATTGGTGGGAGGGGGTTGTCATTAAAGCCGAAAGTTACCTCTTGTTCAGCAAGTTGTTAAGTAAGTTCGGTAATTCTTGGCATTTACCAAACATTGTTCGGTAAATAGGGAGAAAGTTTGTTATGGTCCACGTGTTCGCCTCATTTATTGAACTTTGTTCAGTAAATCCGAAGTCATTTCAGATGGATCCATGTGTTTGTTAAAGCCAAAATTATAGTGAGGGTTTACTGTACTTTCTGCGTACTTTCTGCGTTGCCTTCAAATGGACTCCATTTATCTGCTCAGAAGACAGTATGCTGCCCTGCCACTGCAACTGTACTAGGTTGGATTTGGTCACAGTACACTCCGAGCCAGACCCAATTGTGTATCAGCTTTAGCAACAATTGATGTTCCTACCACAGTAGGACAGTTAGGTCATACCTGGGATCTTTCAAGTTTCTAAGTAGTTATTACATCATATAGTGATATCATAAGCCCTCTGAGGGTTCAATTTCTCCACTAGTCAATACAAAGTTACTCCCCCTAACTCTGTATTGACTATGGAGAAATTGAATATTGCTTTTACTCTTAAGTGCCTAATCAATACAAAGTTGCTCCTCTTACCACTTATGCAAAAAGGAGATAATTACGGGACACCCATTGACATTGATTTCCTTTTTCATTCTTTCTTAAGCCAATGCATTTAAAAGTCTAGTACAGTCTATTTATAGAGACATATTAAATTTTAATCATATTATGTATGTACGGTTAATACTTGAATGTGATTTATGCTAAATTGGTTTCTTCCCAGTCACTTTCATTTTATCTTTTAAGAATGCTTATATCTTTTGGTTAGGATACAACCTCTGGTGAAAGACCTGTTTTTATATTTATTTTATTTTTTAGAGTTAAAATATTTTCCTTTCAGCTAAATCAATGATATTTCTGTACAAAATGATTCTCCAACATTTAATGTCTATGAACTGTTCCCAGCTAAGATTAATTAAGCTTGGGTTTACTTTAGGAATAATTTTTTCATTCCAAATACAGAATTACTTCCCTTAGATTTCTTAAACTATCCTCATATTCTAATCACACAATTTTTCCATATGTAAAAAGGAAATATAATTCAACATTTGTGACCAATAAGACTTAGAATTTGTAAAGCAAAAATAAATAATTAAAATGAAAAAGTTGAACTTACCTCCTTTGGATTTGAAAAGTCTTTCATCAGAAATAAAACAAAAAATAGTGTCCAAAATGCAATATAATTTATTTCATCTACATTATAATAACTAGTTAATCCCTGTGAAAAGAAATTGGTGATTATATTTGAATTACTATCAGATGATATTTTTTTTTTTTTTTTTTTTTTTCTTGAAAAGAAGCTACTAAAATCATTTCAGTGGAAGAGTCCACTGTTTCAAATGGTCGGTAGGAGATATTTTCATCAGCAAAATTGTTACCTTTGAGTTGAAGATTCCAGAAAAAATCCCACTGCACATTAAATAAGTAAATAATCATACAACTGACATTTTAGTCCAATAAGTTCACAAAAGTAGGAAAAATGTCCTCGTTTAGACTTCTGGGAACATTTTCCCTCCACAGGGGTATTCATATAGGATGGGAATACTTCTTGGCAAGTAGCACTTTGGTTTCGTAGCTTCTTTTTGCTGCATTTCCACTGAATATGAGGCCAGGTAAAGAAGTCCAAGGGAGGTAATTCAGGATTTGGAATGCAACATTTGTTCTGTATGTTGAAAGCGATGATACCATACCCTAAAACCTAATAACAATCAGGCATACTGGAAATCTTATGATCAAGTAGTATGCCTGGCAGTTTCAACAGACTCTTCCTTCTAGTTGCAGCATGAACCTCAAGAAATATTTTAATGGATTTGATTTTTGAATGCTTATTTTCCAGCATGTTATATATTGGTAACTATGAGAATATTTTAATACTCAATGTTGAGTATTAAATGCAAATGTGAATATATCTTTTGATTAGTAATTTCTTCCCCTCATACTTGCAGGAGAATTCACTCCTGAGAACCAGCAACGTTTAAAGCAAGAAGAAGAGAAGGAACAAACTAAAATGGATCCTTGGAAGGTGAGCTTTCATGTATTAAGTATCAAATGTTGATTACCTAACTCATAACTCATAATTCAGATATCAGTTGGTCAAGACTTTTGCAAATAAGGATGTTTGGAGGTTCATATTATATTTATCTTGGTCTTCTCCAATAAAAAAACAAAAACATTTAATTTGTATTAACTTAGAAATTACAGCATAGTACTAAAACATGTCCGTTTGACATTAATATTTTTCTTGACTACTGTTTATTCAAGGAATGCTACTTCTATTCAAAAAGTTCAAATGCTGCCTTTCTTTATTCAAAGTTCAAAGTGGGGCGCAAAATAAACTGTAATATTTCAAATACTAATATTTTAATAAATAATATTAGATTTATTAATTTATATATATATATAATTAATATTTTAATTGAAATAACCACAGATGGTTTCACTGCTTTATTTATCACTTGTTATTTACTGAAAATATTTGTTTGAAAAGAATGAACTAAAAATGTGAACACTATGTAGTGATGTCATAATTACTTCAGCAAGATCATATGTATTTTTTCCCCCCTGAACCCAAATTTTTTCTCATCCTCCACAAATTTTACTCCTTGAAAAAGAACCCCTTTTTTGTTCAAAACCAACCATAATTATTTTTTTTGTCTTACCCCCCATTCAATTTAGAGATCAACCCACTTGTTTCTGGACAAAAATAACAGAAAACGTTGGGCGTTCTGCTAATTAGCACATGTAAGGAGGGTCCCATACTAACCCACCCCTCATTTTGTTTAGTTTCCTTTGGGATTTTCCCCCTCCCCATCATCAGCAACACTTGTACATAAATCATGGGGTTTTAAGTAGCTTAAGTCATACAGAGCAATTGTGGTAAATGCAAGAATTGAAAGAGAAGGATAAATTCTTATGGTGAAAGGGTTATTGCAAGATGGCATTGGTCGTGGAAGAATAAGATAGTATAAAGATGACTGACCTTTTTCCCCTTCCCCCAAGCGGCCTTTGTGCCAAGTTACATGTAATGTCATAAATAAACATATGTATGTTGACATCACTAATCGCAAAAGCTAGATATGTTATGTTTTTGTAAAGATTTTGAGCCAGATGGCATCAAAATAGATAATGTTCTCTATTTACTAGATCTCTTTATGACAAAATGATAGTACTGCTGCACAAATTGAATTTTTCAAAAGTATTAAATATTAAAAAAACACAAAATAATGCTCATTATACCTTGAGAATTCTTTAGAAAAATTTACAAAATAATAAATCCCAAATCATTTCTTTGGAAAAAAGAAATGTTTGATTGTAAAAACTATTTGCTAAAAGTTGTTTAAATTAAAATGCTCTATAAAATTACATTAAAAATCACAAAATTTATAATTCAAGAGGCTTGTCATGTTCTATTTAGAATATCTTATCAAAAACATTGTTGTTTCTCTAATATTCTTTTTCTTATTTGGCTACTAATTTTGATGTCTCTACCAGATTTTAAAAAGGTTTCCCTGGGCAATATACCTCCTGTCTCAAACCTATAGTATTTTTAAAACTTTTTTGTAGCAGACTTCAATTTATTTAATAGTTATCAATGATGTTGTTAAGTAGTTTCTTTGTTGGTAACATTTTTTAAGTCTAACCATATTTCTATTTTCTTTTTCAATAGATGAAACACTTTGAGCAAGTGTGGGGACAGAGGTAAGTTGCATTCTATTCTATTATATAGGTTCATGAGTGAATTAGAATTCATTATATTTTGAATTGTGATTACGACAAATATCATGAACCTACAGGTTGAGAATATGCTCAAATCAAATTATTAGGTTGGTGCAAAAATAATTGCATTTTTTGTTATTTTAAACTTTGATGCTTATTTTGGAATAAACTATTATTTAACTATGTTCATGGAATATACCATTTTAAAGTGTGAATTTTGCCCTATTTATTTAAGCTGAACGTTTTCTTTTCACTATTTATTCTGGTTTATTTGAGGCTATCAAATCAAAGATGGAAAAAAAGCAAATTTGTTGTACGAGTTCAAAATGGGACATAAAGCAGTGGAAACTGCTCGCAATATCAACCAAGTATTTGGCCAGAGGACCGTCAATGTACATACAGCTCAACATTGATTCCAAGAATTTCTAAACGGAGTCGAGAGATTTGAAGATAAGGGGGTGGGGGGTGAATGTCCTTCTGTGATTGACTACATCCAATTGAGGGCCATTATTGAGGCAGACCCACGCAAAACAACTCAAGAGATTTCAGAGGAACTAAACATTGACCATTCAACAGTTGTTAGACATTTGCACCAAATTGAAAAGCAAAAGTGCTTGACAAATGTGTGCCGCACAAGATGACTGAAAATCAAAAAAATTGCAGTTACAAAGTCTGCTCTGCACTTCTTTTGCGCAACAAAAATGATTCGTTTCTTGATTGCATTGTGACATGTGATGAAAAATAGATTCTGTACAACAATCGACGGCTTTCCGTGCAGTAGCTGGACAGAGGTGAAGCACCCAAAACACTTCCCAAAACCAAACCTGTATCAAAAGATTATGGTCACTATTTGGTGGTCGGCAAATGGAATCATCCACCACAACTTCTTGAATCCTGGCAAAACTATCACAAACAAAGAAGTATTGCCAGATAATCGACAAAATGCACCAATAACTGCAACATTTATGTCCAATATTGGTCAAACGAAAAGGACCAATTCTTCTCGGTGACAATCCTGATCGCATGTCATGTGAATGACCCTGCAGAAGTTGAACGAACTAGGCTATGAAACTCTACCTCACCCAGCTTACTCACCGGACCTCTCTGACGGACTACCACTTTTTCAAGCATTCTGACCACTTCCTCAAAGGAAAGGTCTTCAACAACCAAGCAGCAGCTCAAAACGCCTTCAAAGAATTCATTGGTTCCAGAACTCCAAAATTCTATGCTTCTGGAATAAATAGACTTCTTTCTAGTTGGCAAAAATGTGTAGATTCTGAAGGTTCTTATTTCGATTAATAACTTTTATAATAGCTGAGATATACTGCTTTAAAGTTGGTGAAAAACCGAAATTATTTTTGCACCAACCTAATAGTATTGATTTGATCTGTTGTTCCCCTTTGATTTTTTGCATTTTAACCAAAGTTATTTTTCTCTTTTGGATTTAAAAAATTTTAAATGAAGTATTGAATAGTGTGGAAACTGAGTAATCAGTTTGATGTAAATTTGAATAAGTAAGATGTACTAAAATAATTTGCTGTAGGTCTATAGATGCCTAATAAGTGAGGTTTGTTACTACAACAGAAAAATAAAGCATCTGATCTCAAACCACTGCTACAAAGATATCCGTTTTTTCAGTACTTTCAATAATGTCTAGGTTTCAGGTTTGTCCATTCAAATTTGACTTATGTCCAACAAAATTTAACCTGTGCATTTGATACAAATTTAAAATCATTCCTAAGTATGACACTAATATATTTTTACAATATCTTATAGAAATTTCTTAAAATAAATGGCTAATTAACCATTAGCATTCTTTTTGAGGGTGCCAAGATTTTGGGCACTTAGTAACTCTGAAAGCCTGTAACTTGTATGTCTGTTTATGTATGACTGAAATTTTACAGGGTGCTAAAGGTTAATGGAAATATGATGTCAATCAAAAAGTTTTGGAAAATGATATATATTAACAATGAAGGTTGATTTTCATCCTTTCCAATCAGTATTTCTTTATCCTAGATCTCCGATTTTATGAATATTCATGTTAAGACATTATCTCTTAAATTCATATAAGAAAATTTGAATATTAATATCAAGGGTAATAAATACTGATTCAAGTTACCTCCCTTCCACCTTTTTAAGTAATTTAAAAAAATTCTATTCAGAGGAGTTCCATTATTTTTTATTCTATTCACAGAAGAGTTTTGCTGTCAGTACCTGTATCAAGTGGTTTATGATATTAAGAGTTATTGCACAGAGCATATTATGTTAATTTTAGGGCAATCCGCTAAAAACTGATGAATTCTATAAAATAAAAAACCAAGTATCAATTAAGAAAGAAATCAAATAAGAAAAATGTTGACATCTTAGCACTGAAATTAACATTTTATCATTAGAGTGAGTAAGATCTTAACTCTTAAATTCACAAACCGCTCCTAAACACAGTGGAACTCTTCGTTGAATAGAATTTTAAAAAGATTTTGTGAATTGAATTTTAAAAAAAAAGAAAATGCCTTGAAAATATCCAGTGCAACTATGATCAGAAATCCTTCTTGATTTAAATCTTTTATATGAATTAAGAGTTGAATTAGGTTTGAAAATCGAAGTAGAATACTCATAATTGCAATTTGAAATATTTTAACCAATTGATTTTTTTCCTGGGATTTTGCTGGGTAAATATGAAGGTTTTGGGTAATTGTCGGGGTCTTAAAATCTTTAAGAAATTTAAGCTCTCTGATATCTTAAACGCATTACTATACAAGTTAATTTCTATCTTCTACCTCAACTGTATACTCTGTGTTACTTATCTCTACTTTAACTACAAGCGGAGTGTGTAGTTTCTAGAAAAGAAAAGTGCTAGCCCCACATCCTAGGTAACATTTCATGCAGAGAAAACATTAAGCTTCAAATGGTTTTAGAGAAATGCTTCAGTGTTATGTATAGCATAAAACTATTGCTTCAGATATGTAACTCAAAATTAATACCACAAAGGTAGTCCAATCATTGTGGGACTGAAATAAATGTACAGAATGTTTTTATTCTGAGAATTCATAACTTATTATATTTTATAAATACAAAATAACGAGATCTTGCATTATAAGCTGTTTTTATTTAAATTTATAAAAACATGTCAAAGTTCATGAAAAAAATTACCATTTAAATATTATTTTATATTTTAACTTAAAATGTTTTCAATCAATAATCTTTTCTTAGTGAATATATTAGTACCTGTCATAAATATTTGAACAGACAACCATTTTGCTTCTAATCGCCTGGTTTTGAGTTATGCAAGAAGAACCAAATTGTTTACAATCAACAATTTTTAACTTATGTTGATTGCAAAAAATTTGGTTCTTCTTGCATAATGTTTCTAATTTTAACTCTCAAAACCAGGTGATTAGAGGCAAAATGGTTGTCTGTTCAAATACTTATGACAGGTACTGTAAGTCCGGATAAAAAATTTACCCCCTCCACCAATTACAAAGTAAATTGTTTGATCGTATCATAAGGGTTATTTTGAATTTATCTTTTTGTGACAGATGATATAAAAGTAACATATCATCACTTTAAAATGTTTTTAGCAATAATTAAAGTTATTCTCATCCCAAAAATTTTAATGTAATAATATATATATTTTTGTTTTGTTTCAGAACGTTCACAGATATTCCAAAGGCTACCAGTTCATCACCAATATCTCGTCCACGTTCACCACAAGTTACCTCCCCAATGCGTCGCAAAACCAAACGAGTGTCCACTTTATTCAAGCCGCGATCATTGGCTGTGGCTGGCGGTGGCAATGGTGGTAGTAGTAATAGCAGTGGTGGAAGCACGAAGGCGACCTCCACGATTAGCAGTGTATCAACTGCTTCACCCTCAGCTATATCCAGTACAGCAGCAGTGGCGGCTGCGGCTGTGGCAGTGGTTGTCCCCTCTACTGCAGCAGTATCTGCTTCTACCTCCACTACTGCCTCCACCACCACCACCACCTCCTCATCCTCTAGCCCAGCAGTTGTCAGTAGGGCAAATGATGATGTCAACTCCCGGGTCGATGGCCAGTTACCCCTGTTAGGTACGCAAGACATTGCCAGTAACCTGAAGCGCCCTCTTTTTGTAGCAACTGATTTTGGTGGAGAGACAGCTGCTTCTGATTTTGAGAGTGTGAGTCCATCAAAACGCCAAAGATATTCCCCTGGACAGAAGCACAGCAATGCGAGGATTCTTGCGCAGACAAAAAGCCAGTCTGAGGTTTCACGGCTGCAAAAGACAGTTCAGGGGAGCCTGAATGCAACCTGGGGGGGCAGCCAGGAGAAACAGACATCTCCCGTCACTGCCTCCAATACTCCCCTGATACACCCACCTCGCCTCCAGGCTGCTTTGCTACAAGTATCCAAATCTTCACCGCCTGCTGGCCTTTCCAGCAACAATGCTAGTAATAATAATAGTAGTAGTGGTAGTAGTAGTAGTAGTGGTAGCAGTAGTAGTAGTGGTGGTAGTAATCCGGATGGTGGTGGTGGCGGCAACAACACTGATGCCTGTAAGAACTCCCCACATGCGAGCCAATCTCGTGTTCTTGCTCAATTGAAAGCACCGACCCAATCACCTGCTTCTTGTGCTGCCATCGTCAAGTCTCAGACAAAGTCAAAGTCACACATCCGAAACAGCACTAATTCCAACCAGTCGAAAACCACCATGGCAACTACGCCTACAGAATCAGACTCTGCTTCACCGTCCAACAAATTTCATACGAATGTGTTTGCGTTGGTTGGTAAATCACGCAGTAACAATAACAGCGGCAACAACAACACTGTTAGTAGTAGTAACAACAGCATCTACACCTCTAGTAGTAACTCTACAATAACTACCACTTCCCTATCTACTAGTAGCAGCAGTAACAATAGCCCTAACACCACGGGTACTAACCCATGCAGTAGCCCCACTACAAAGTCTGAGAGCTCACCACTCCTTAACAGTCCGCAGAAGAGCAGTGACACTGTAAATATGCAGCGGTCACATGAAATCTGTCAGTCAGTGTTTGATCGAAGTCGCAGCACACTGAACAAAGGCACAATGGTGTCTCTGCTGCCCAAGGCAGCCAACATCCAGGTGGCCACAAACCAATTTCAGCAACATACTTTTGGGGCACCAAGTCTGATTATTGCCCAACCAGGAATGATCAGCCCTGGACAGCAGAAAAACAGCACGACCACTACATCATCGTCATCAACGAGCCCATTGGGGTCTGCCTCAAAGATCTTTTCCCAGTCAGGATCTGTTTCAAATCTGTTTGCTCAGCTGCAGAATACATCTGGAAACAAACCAAACTCTGGACTTTTAGTCATCTGTACAACATCCTCCCCCTCCTCTTCTACTTGCACCACCTCTGCCTCTCCCTCCACCTCCATTTCTACAGTATCAAGTGGCGATACGTCTAAAGATGACAATGCAAGTGGAACCACCCTGAAAGTTATCAGCACTAGTTCTGAAGTCAATACTTCTGAGAAAAATCCTACAGTTGCTACATCTACTGCTACTCCAATTACAATAACAGCCACACCAGCATCTTTGGCCAACACAATTGAATCTGCAACTAGTGTAACGGGATCAACAACCACCAATTCAGTTGTAACAACAACATCATCTGCAGTTCTCTTTTTGTTAACTGAAGATACATTAAAATCGTCATCGCTAATGACAACAGCAACAACACAGACAACATCCCCTTTAGCTTCCCCAACATCCTCAAAAGCAACACCACTTTTATCAATAACAGCAACTACAGCTACAGCAACAACCACAGAAGTTACAACAGCATCAACATTTACAACTGGGACGACGACAGTGTCTTCTATTGGTATGCCGTTCTTGGCTTCAACAACTGGGTTGGTGACATCTAGGGTACCTGCGTCACCTACAGAGGTGACCACTGTTAATGGCAGTACTACTATGGCTGCTTCTCTAGCAACCACTGCTACAACCACTACCACCACTATTACAGCAATGATAGACGCCCGCAATGATGACCATGTGGCGAATTTAGTGGCACCACCAACAACCACCCCCACCCCCATCACCACCACTACTACCCCGACTGCAGCTACTACCACTTTGGTGGAGACAACATCAACAGCAGCGTCTGCAGTAGCGCACACTGCCCACTTTAGTTCTAGCAGTCTGGAAAAAGGTTGGGGAAGGACAGGTAGAAATTCAGAAGTAACTACAGCATCACCACCGCCATTACCTCCTGAAGTGGTATCAATGGTGTTTGTTGCTGACCAGCTGGTAGATTCCAGTTCTCAGACAACAGACACTACCCCACTGACCAATCCAAAGTCTGATGCTAAAAGTGTGCCAACGTTGGCATTGTCTGCAACTACAACAGCAATTGCAGCAGCAACATCAACAACACTACTGACAGCAACATCAAAGAATATAGCTATTGCTACTCCCTCTCAATTATCTACTGCTTCTCCTCCTTCATCATCTTCCTCCTCCTCCTCCTCTTCCAACTCCTCATGTGACACTATCAAGATTGATGGTGGAGTTTTGCACTCTAAAGATGAGGAGACTCAGAGTTCCTCCTCATCCTCCTCTTCCTCTTCCTCCTCCTCCTCCTCTTCTTCTTCTTCCTGCTTGGATGGTCTTTCTTCTGTTCCGCCTCCGCGATCATCCAGTGCTCCACCGAGTACACTGTCCAACAGCAAAAATTCCAAACTGGTTGTTGAATGCACTGCCACTGACAACAACAACATGGGTCGGTCGGCAAGTGTTGATGACAGCATCAACTCCCTCTACAGCAATAGCCAACAAAAAGAAAGCCCATCGCCGTCAGCATCTGACCATATGCCAGATGATGCTGTTGACGATGCTGCTGACACTGAACACAAACTCAACCTTACACAAGAAGAGATAAATTTTTTATCGCGAGCTGGCACTGCTACTGCTCCAGAACAGAAGGAGCCTCCAAATAACTCAACTTCTGTTTCTACCGACGTACAAAGTAGTTCTCCTTCCCCATTGTCCCATACTACCGCCACCCCACCACCACAACTACCTTCATCATCCTTGTCCCCATCATTAACTACTACACCATCAAACGTCGTGTCTGGCTGCCCCTCTCCCCAAACTCACCATTCCCCTATGGCCCAAATCCTGCAGTCAGACTCAGTAGGCAGTGTCCAGAATATTGCTTTAAATCTAGCTAACAATGTGGAGGCACATATTTCCAGTCTTTTGAGCACACCCGTTTCCATTATTGCCACCAGCACACCCGTGCATGTGATTGGGGCTACCAGTGTGGGCAACCCTGTGCATGTGATCCAGTCGACAGTGTTGCCCTCAGTGGTTGCAGCGGCAGCTGCTGCTGCCACTGCAGGCCCTGTGCCCAATGGGGGCTGTGGCATTGCTCAGTCCCCCAATTGTGCGTGTAGCCTTAAGGCTATGGTCATGTGCAAGAAGTGCGGGGCTTTCTGTCACGACGACTGTATAGGACCGTCAAGACTGTGTGTTACATGTCTCATTACTACGTGACATTGACTGTGTTTTAATTTCAAGAAAAATATGAACGAATGTAAGAAATAAATAAAAAATGAAATTAAAACAATAAAACATTGGAAATAGAAAAATGCTAAGAATGAAATAAAAAATGCAAAAAGAAAGGAAACAAAATTTTAAAAAATCTCTAAAAACTACATACAATAAAATAGAATTTCTATGATATAAAAAAAACAAGAAGTGAAAGTGAAAATTGAATGAATGAAGTGGGTGGGAAGGGGGTGGGGATGTTCATGTTTGAGAGAGAATTCAAGTACATGGTTGCTGTCTGCCTGTCTGGATGAATAACCAAAAGATACCCTTGTAAATGATGTTCTGTCTTTCTTCAATCTCTTCTTTAACTCTTGCTCAATTTTCTGTGAGAAATTTTGCTCTGTTCTTATTTTTTTTTCATCTGAAAAACAATTCTAAAAAGAGGAAACAAATGTTAACCATTCTGCCCACATTCATCATGTCCTCAACTTATCAAAATTAGTTTTTAAAACATTTCTTAATTATGGGTTGGTGGGGTGGGGTTGACAAGCAATTCAGATTTTGAAAGTTTTCTTTCAGCAATAGTAAAACTTTCAAAATCTCTTCTGTTTTGTTTACCTTTTTTTATAACCATATTTCTAAGAGGATCGAATAATTTTTGTGAGCCAAAATAAATTAATTCCTTCTTCATCTTTAAGTTTATCATCCTCTTTGTATTTTCTTTTTTGTAAGTTGAAGATAGCAAATCTGAAATGGAAATTCAAGTTTACTTAACTTTACCTGACTCAAGGAACAAAGGGAGACAACTATGCACAGTTTCTTCACTATTGAAAAAGTATGTATGTGTTCATTGGTACATGTAATCCGCCTTCTTATATGTTCACGTTGTACTTATAGTACAATACATAAGGGTACATGTGTGTATATAGATATGCCGTATTGTGTGGTCAATATTTTATTATAGTTATTTTCTTGTAGCTTATCAGCTCAATAAATGATCTAATTGGTTTGTATTTGAGCATAGGATTGAGTATCTTGATAAGAATTTCATATTTCACTCATTGTGGTCATTTTGGTCCAAGATGATAGTGTTATATGCAGGCAATATGCAGGCAATTTTATATATAAGCAGATTAGTGTATATCCATCTTTTTCTATGCATCCTTAAATTGGTTATTTTATAAACAGTAACATATGCAGTGTCTATGTGCATGTTACACATTCTGAAGAAACTTTGGTAATCTGTTTCAGTAACAACATATTCATTTGTATCTTAAAAATCGTTTTTTCTTTCTATATTATTGCTTTTTCTCTCAGTTGTGTATTTAAGTTATTAAAAGAAGTACTTGATTAATTTCTCCCTATTCTGAAGCAATAGATGCATTGTGTAGGGACTATTGTGTTTATCCAATCACTGCACCAATAAGCTTCCTTGTCTGACAACATGCACACGCACACATTGATTAAGAATTATTTTGCTCTTAATTTCTCTGTGTGTATTGCTTGTATGAAATCTAACATGGTAGAAGGTAATAGGTTATCTATGGTTTATTTTGTATTTATGTGGAAATGAATAAGTGAATAAATACATTTATCTGCTTCTCTATATAAAATAAGCACATTGTTGATTATATTAGTAATTATCTAAGGACATTATATTCCTTTTGCTGAGTCATTAGAAGCTAACTTGATAGTTGCTTGTATAAATGAGTACTGTAAATCTTTAGCTTGTAAGATAACATGTGTACAGAAGTGTGTGTTCATATGTATTCACTTGCAATAATAATAATGAGCAAGTATATATGGAACCTACTCAAATAAACTGTACTTGTGATACATGCATATACTTGAATATACATGTGCAAATATACTCAGTCTTTGTCAAGTTTACTATTTTGATGAATCGTCTTTATAGAGACAAAAGCTAAATAGCAGTACTTGATGAATGAGAAATAATTTCATGATTCTTATGAAAATCATTCATAATATTGTAAATTTCTTTTTATTTTAATACCAGCAAAAACTGAAACTTTCATCCCTTAATTCTCTCCCTTGTTTTGCCTCAATTACATTGAAAATAAAATCTAAGAAAATACAAATTTTGATGACTGAATAGAAATTGTTTTTTAAAAAAAAGAAAAATAACTTAGTTGCTTTTTTTTTAAGAATCCACAGATAAATGTAAAAAGTTTAATTTTGATCTAAGAACAAATTGTCTAATGATAATTGTCTCCCAGAACTTTACTCGTTCATGTTTATCAGTTTCTATAATTCTAACAGATAAACAAATTGGTTAAAAAATATTCATTATTACTTTTCCTTTGGTCAGATGTTTAGTTTACAAACATTCTTACAGAAGGTTATGGTTGGAAACAAAGATTATTAATAATTGATATAAAGACAATATTATTCCTCACTTGCGATTTATTCTTCAGTTTTGGGCCATGTATCTTATTTTATACATCAGCCTATCATCTTACCTCATTTCATTTGAAACATTTTCAGCTTGGTCCTATTTGCCGATTATACTACTGACATTTTAGATGGCTCTCACTTTCTTAAGTATTTTTCCAGAAAATCTTGAAATTCACAGAAAAGATATCAGTGTTGTGATTTTAAAACACAAGGAAACTTTGTAAATACTTTTTTTATTTAGGTTGTATAAGTTTCCTTTGTGTTTCTATGATTCATTCTGACAATTGGAAAATATGTCAAAATTTATAAGTAAATTATTTGCAATAATAAATTTTACTGCCTTTTAATTGTTGCAATTTATTAAAGAATATTTAATTGAATACATTTCTAAAAGGAATTAGTATTTGTCTAACTTTCGAAATTGTGAATTGAATTTTATTGTTTTTGTTTATTCAAAGTAGAATAAGTCAAAATATTTGAATAATTGAAATATTGAGTTCACCGGCAAGTTTGTAGTGAGTCACTGCATAATTATCTCCCTTGTTAACTCTTCTATTTCATTTTCCAGTCTTTTCTAATGCGCTATTAGACTTCATTTAAAGTTTAACCCCACTAAGCCTGGCTGGTACCGAAAAGGTAATCTTTGAAAAATAAAACAAAAACAATTACTTTATATAAAATAAAGAATATCCAATATCTTTTGAGCCGTTACCTGTCTTGAGATATATCTTGGCTCATCTTTTTGTTACTTTTAAAAAATATATTAATCCTTTATTATTGGGGAATAATGGTTTTACATAGAAGTAATATTTGTTATTTGCTGCTATCTGAACATTTATTTGACAGTAAAGCCTAAAACAAATGAATGTCTAGTTATGTAGTAAAGCTTTGCCTGCTTTCTAATTAGTAAAATAGTTATGTATATTATATCAATTAAATTTTCTTTTGTTTTTCAGTTAGAACCTAAAGTAAATTTGAAACTTCCATTTTCATATTTCTGCTATCCTCTATTTGCATATTGACCAAATCTTTTCTTTCCTTCTTATGAAATCTTGGGAACTAAATTGAATAACTCAGTGCAAAAGTTACTAAATCACATGAGACGTTTTGTGACTTTTCACTTTTAAGATTTTCTGAAATGCTTTAAATAATCAAATGTATTCTGAAAAGTGTGATTACGGACTCGGAGGACATTTTCCCTGTATAAAAGAAAACTGTCAGCATAGAGACGAAATTTGAGGTTTCATATATGGCTTTGGTACAGTTTGCACTGAGCCTTACAATTTTTACCAGCTGTTGTGACTTTACCCTGCCCTCGATTATGCACAAGATTTTGGTCCCCCCTTTTTTACCACATCCCTCATCCTGAACCCCATCAGAAAAAAGAAAAAGGTCAATTTCTTTCAACTATTACTCCTGTTCACTCACTTACCATCAATAAACAAAAAAAAGAAAGAAAAAGAAGCCCTTCGTCTTTTATAGAGACATCCAAGGAATCAACAGTCCGTATTCTATTTTAAACTTTTCAAGTGTGCCTGTAAGATTGCCCGAGTGAGAACGAACGATCATTTGAACGAAACATTTTCGTCATCGACGCCTTTTTTCCTCCTATGGCTGCAGAGTGACTCCCACTGATGAATGTCTTCAATTTTTCTATGTCCGTTTATGTTACCCTGGTGTTTTTCATACCAACCAAAAACGACGCCCGCCAATTTTTTTTCCCCTCTTCATTTTACTCCCCAATATTTCCTCTCTTCTACCTATCAAAGTGGTCATCCACTCGTATTCATGTCTGTATTATTTGTCCACGTGGAATCTGTTTGGGTTTGAGAATGTCTTTCCTTCTCCTTCTCCTTCTCTCTCTCTCTCTCTCTCTCTCTCTCTCTCTTTCTTTTTTCTCCTCACTTAGGAATTTTCTGTGTGTGAGCAAGGGGAGAGCACTTACCGCAGTTCATGGATTTTTTCTCATTATGTAAAGGGGAGATAATCCATTTAGCCGTGGTGGTTAGTTTTTCCCAATGTTTACTAGGCAAACAGCATTAATTTACTCATTACAAAAATAACACCTACAAACACGTGTACACACAGATCACTAGCGAAACATACCAGTCACTAATACAACAACAGAGAACCAGAAACAAGAACACATTGTCGTGACTATAGAGTGCTGCTCAGGTAGATGTTCGGTAACTTGGATATGAGAATCTTTCTATTGACCTATTTATTTGTTCACTTATTTTTTCAAAGAAAAATAAAGAGGTTATCAAATGTATAATCCACTGTTGTGTCGTTTGATTAACTGATGACATTAATTCTTGTTGTTCAAATAATCAGAATTTGGCGTTTTTATTACTTCTCTACTCATTTAGAAACTTTTATTCTCTATTGCAATTAACTTAAAATGTACTAAATATCATACCAACCATGCTTTTATTAGCTTGGTGCAAAAATAATTTCAGTTTTTCACCAACTTTATTTCGATTAATAACTTTTATTCTAAGCTGAGACAACTTAGAATAAAAGTTATTAACCGAAATAAGAACCTTCAAAATCTAGACATTTTTGTCAACTAGAAACAAGTCCAGTTATTCTGGAAGCATAGAATTCTGCTGCTTGGTTGTTGAAGACCTTCCCTTGGAGGAAGTGGTTGAAAGGCTTGAAAACGTGGTAGTCTGCTGGGGTAGTTTTGTAGCCTAGTTCGTTCATTTGCGTGACCTGCGGTTGGGTGTTGTCATGAAGAATTGGTCCTTTTGGATTGACCAATATTGGTTGCAGTTCTTGATGCATTTTGTTTATTTCCTAGCAATACTTGTTTGCTGTGATGGTTTTGCCATTATTTAAGAAGTTGTTGTGGATGATTCCACTTGCCGACCATCTAACAGTGACCATAATCTTTTGATGCAAGTTTGGTTTTGGGAAGTGTTTTGGTGCTTCACCTCTGTCCAGCCAATGTGCAGAAAGCCATCGATTGTTGTACATAATCCATTTTTCGTCACAATGCAATCAAGAAATGGGTTGTTTTTGTTGTGTAAAAGAAGCGCAGAGCAGACTTTGTAACGGCAAACTTTTTGATTTTCATTCATTTGTCAAGCATTTTTGCTTTTCCAGTTTGGTACAAATGCTAAACAACCATTGAATGGTCAACGTTTAGTTCCTCTGCAACCTCTCGGGTTGTTTTGTGTGGGTCTGCCTCAATAATGGCCCTGAATTGGATGTCGTCAATTACAGAAGCATGTTCACAACCCTCCTCATCCTCAAGGCTCTAGTCTCTGTTTCGAAATTTTTTGGGAACCGATTATGGAGTTGTACATTCGTTGATGGTTTCCCCCTGGCCAAATATTTGGTTGATATTGCGAGCATTTTCCGCTGCTTTATGTCCCATTTTGAACTTGTACAAAAGAATTTCTATCTTTGATTTGACAGCCTCAAATAAATCAGAATAAATAGTGAAAAGAAAATGTTCAGCTGAAATAAATAGAAATTCACACTTTGTTCATGGAATATACCATTTTATAGTTAAATAATAGTTTATTCCAAAATAAGCATCAAAGTTTAAAATAACAAAAAACGCAATTATTTTTGCACTAACCTAATGTAATATATATATATATATATATATATATACACACACACACACACTAGCATATACTCGGGAATGACGGGTTTGTTTGTGTGTTTGTGTAGGGATCCAAAAGCGATTTTGTTGGGTAATTTTTTTTTGTTGGTACGAGTATCAACTCCGGGGGAACACAAAGTTGGCTACATCTAAGGAAGCCAAAGGAGGGGCCAGGGAGAGGGAGAGACGGTCTCTTTGTGCCTTTCAGCATTCCGTTGACACAGTTTGTAGATTTTGATGTTGTTCGTTGCTATGGAAGCAGCGTGTCTCATTTTTTATTATCCACCCTATAATTCTTTGATAGCTGTATCAATGTATTTCATGTGGACCAGTTCATTATGAGTTTTGGAATGTGTCAGCTAGCAGACACAACTGACAATCATACAAACTACTAATTTGCATATTTGGCTTTTATATGAAAAAGATATATTAATTCTTCCTATCATAAGTCTCAGAATTAATGAAAGATCGCAAAATAATTCTCATTTTACTATTTTGATTCTTCTTCTTTCACTCAAATATTGTAAGTCCCCAGGTTTCCATTTATTTACTATATTTTTTGCATACATTTTATGTATTCACTCTAAAGTACTGGTAAGGCACAGAGTAAATATCTAAGACAGGACCACGTTTTTTCTGTCATATTTTGGAACAACATTTTGCTATACCATTTAAATAAGAATAAATTCTCTTTCAGCTTATCTGTTTGATCCAAAGGATGAGTGATTGAAAACAAGTTGAATTTGCTTTTATATGTATAGATTTACTTTATTTGATATTCCTTTTAATAATTGATGGTTTAACTGTGAAAGATTGTATTATAGTACTTATTAAAAAGTTGAAGGAGTTACCCAATTGCTCATACAAAAGTAATGTAATGTAATCTTTCAACATATCAAGATAAATTTAATGTCAATATTTTAAAATTGTATGTATTCGTATTTAGCTTCAAACAACCCAGCTATTTTTATGGATACTTTGTATTTGCTCATTCTTTAAGCTATCCAAATCAAATTTGAGGAAAATAACATTTAAAGATTAGCAGTATTTTTATAAAACATAACAAATTACAAAATTCTTGTTAGTAAGCAAACAAGAACTACTAACAATTGTGACCACATTACGTCTGTAAGATACAATACTTTGTTTATCAATTATTTAGCAAGTACACTTATGGATTTAATATTTGTGTGTGTGTGTGTGTGGGAGGGGGGTGATCTTGACACATAGTTATTAGCTGAATTTTGATCTGAAATTGTCACTATAATGTTCGATCTAGACATTTTCAAAGCTCAGCTTAGTCTAGCAAAGAGACACAATAGTGAAGGAGCTCAGTGAACTTAAACTATCTGATCTGCAAGTTGAACTCGCTAATCATCGCTCTATAGCAGGTGCCCAACAACTTACAGCATGTGTTTAAAACTGTCAGCTTTGCTCCTTTTGTAAGAAAGATCATATGTTTTGAAATCGTGAAAAAAATTTATGCAAAATCCAAAATGTTAATATTAGGGAAGTTAGTTATGTCTTAAATTTGGTCGAAAAATAACCAGATTATTACCATGTCATTGAATTCATTTGAAATTTTTTTCTGCGAAACTGTTTTCGGCATTAAATGATTGTAAACCCCCCCTTCTTTTTCTTTTGTGGGTGCCCCTCCCAATTTTTCTTTTCCTTTATTCTTAAATATTTATTCAATTTTTTACCTCTTACCCGACATAGACGTGTACTTCATCTAGTAATGGTAATTCCTGAAAGCTTATTCACTGAGATATCAGTGAAAAGGTAATAATTCCACAGTGAAAATAATTCTTTTCTCTATAAAAATTGTAAAATGATATTTATGCAAAAGTTTAGTGACACCACTTAGTGCATTCTTTATTTAAATTTTAAATCTATATAGTAATAGAATTTGGTATGCATACAATCCAAAGATTTAAGACAAAAAAGTTATTTCCCTTGAATACATGGACATAGGCGAAAATAATCCTTATTTAAAAATTGTTTTTGATTACGCAAGACGAGGTTAGAAAACAACAAAAAGAGAAAGATGAAAGTGAAAAAAAAAAAAATACAGCTTCATATAGCTCATTTATAAATGTCATTATAATTATCATACAGCTCATTGCAAATAATTTCCTTTTATTTAAGACTATTTCAAAGACAAAACTTTTTAAAATTAAATAAAAATAAAAACCATTATTTAAAAGAAAATATTAGATAGCTGAAGTTTTTGTTTGAACAGTCCGTTATATTAAAATAAATTATAAATAACTTTGTATAAAATTGTGTATCAAATCGTTATTTAATTATTTTGTACTGATTAAAATAATTTTAGGATGATTGACGTGTCACAAAACTGTTGAACAACCATGTCGGTTATGATTTTCGTTTTAAAATGATGTTTATGCCACAAATTTTCTTAGTTTTGTCTGAAATAGTCTTAAATAAAAGGAAATTTATTTGCGATGAAGTTTTTTTTTTACTTGATACACACTTTCATCTTTCTCTTTTTTGTTGTTTTCTAACCTTGCCTTGTGTGATTGAAAACATTTTTTAAAGAGGGATTATTTTTGGCTATGTCCGTGTATTCAAGGGAAATAACTTTTTTGTCTGAAATCTTTGGACCCCACTGGTATGTGTATCCAGAATTTTAATATGTATATATTTAAAAAAACAAAAACAATAGAACCGTATTTTCTAGACATAAGAAGTAAATGTTCAAATCTTCAGCGCCATTGGTTTGGCTTGTATGTGCAACACATACATACATACATAGCCACTCAGCAAGCCAGAATCACTTAAAATCTGAAGAAATCTATGTTGACAGTTTTGGTTGACGGTTTCTAATTTAACAGCTCCAAAAGAGCTAAATTGGCATCAATGTTCAAAACATATTTTCTGAACTATATCTGTTCGTTATGACAAGTTATTAGCCATAGCAAGTTTTTTTTAAAGGGTGAACAACAAATTTTAAATCTTCTGACAATGTTCCAACCAAACCATAAATGTGTCTTATAATCAAATTCTGTCATCCTATGATCAGGAAATCAGCCTTAGCTACAGTTACCATGGAAACATGGGCCTTAAGAAAATATAAACATTAAATATGAGTTCCTGCAAATTTCATCCCAGAAAGTGGGCAAATCTTTCAGTAAGGAGATTGCGCATTTTTCTCTTTTGGACCATATTGAAAGACTAGATTCCATTACTTACAATTTCAAATTTTCTTGCAAAAATTGGCAGATGTTGGTCAAATAAAGTACTTTATGTTCAGAAAAATGTCCATTTTCTTTTAGAAAAACTTTCAGTAAGACTCCTTACACAACCAAAATTCACCCAATCTCCCTATTAATATCAAATCTGATTGTTCTGATTGTTCTTACATGTTTCAAAGTCTCCCCTTATTAAGATACAATTAGCAAGTATCATATATCCCTCGCTGGACTTAGAACTGGATATAGTATACCGCATGGATTCTTTTGACAGAAATTAGTTTTCTTTTTTACGGCCTGCCAAATACTGCTCATGACTTTTGAGTGTCAGATTTTTTCTAGCATTCAAGAATTGAAACGCAAACTTGTTAGAACCTTGATTTGAGATCGAAAACTATCAATGCTTTATAAACAGAATTTCCAAATGCTCACATATAACGGCAATCTAATCGGATAAAAATTACAAACTACTTTGATGAATAATTCTTTTCTCTCCATAATCCTAATATTTACATTGTTTTACTGCAATGGTTACGCTCATTTCAACAAATTCATTAGAAGGAAAATAATTTTAAATTAAGGGGAAAGTACTCCTTCCTAATAGCTAAAGGAAAGAGTTCTTTCCCTTGAACCAGCAGATATTGACACCTACATATCACTTATTGGCTGTATCAGATTCTGTTTTATCTACGAAGTATAGCATCTTCAATTTTAATCAGTATTAACTGTGTGTGTGTGTGTATATGTATGATTTCACAGAAGTAACTTTCGATTTAGCCCAAAATTAATACCAGTTCTAAGGGAAGCAACTTAAGTTATTATTGACAGCAACCATTAGATAGAACTGGCATTAACTTTGAGACAAATTGGGCGTTACTTATGGGACACCCGATGGATGTATGTATGTATGTGTGTATAAAAAAAATCCCCAAAAACAAAACCAACTGTATGCATAATTTTGAAATTCAAATTTAAGAACACTGGTGT
>VCCN01005046.1:675873-701724 GCA_006491835.1 Architeuthis dux | reverse complement strand
ACTACTACTACTACTACTACTACTACTATGTTTAGAATCCCTATTGAAACCAGAAATCATATTTTATTGGAGAACTAAATCACGGCTTCTTTTCTTCTATTCCTTCTCTTTTTTCTAGTTGGCATCTTCTCCCTCTTAATTTTCTTTTTTCATGCAGTGGGGAAAGATTCACGACTTTTTAGACTGTTTCAAGTTAGATTGATTTGAAATTTAGGTCAGACCTTCGGGTCAATCTGGTGTACCATTCTTATCCACCCCCTTCTCCCCCTCTTCGGTTACTACGGACGGTCACGGCCGTAGGGCTTAATAATTTAAAGGCTCAATTCCCTCTCTTCTTCTCTCTCCTAATTGTAGGTTGCTAGTAATTGACGCAACCACATTGGCAGATATGGACGTAAGGATGGTGGACGCATCGTTGAACTTATGCTTCTTGTTTTGATAAAATGATGTTGATAACCGACTGGTTGGCCTGTGGGGTGGATGGTTCTTGATTGGTCTTAAGATGAAAGATCATTAGCCTTTGTTTGAAATTAAATAGTTTCTTTCCCCGAGATAATCGTATATGTAGAACACGCTTTGATCCTACGCTCTAACAACAACTTAAGATTTAACAACTTAAACGAAATTATTAATTATTTAAAAGGCTTATTGAATGACTGCTTCACGTCACCTAATCCGACACTAAGGTTATCGTCCTCTCAACCCTTTTTTTTCTTTTTTCCTTTTCCATACAGTGCTACCAAACATATTCTTTCATATTCTTTAAATGGTAAACATCCATCAAATTGTTATGAAAGAATGAGTAATAATGAATGAATTCCAAGAATCTCTAAAACATTGTTTTGTTTAATGTTTGTAAATGAAGAACTAAAATAAATTGTGTTTAGGATTATTTCTTTTCAGACATTTTGCTTACTTGATTCTAAGACGGCAGTTAAAAGATTATAGCGTAGAGCACCTTCCATAAAGAAAAACGAATGCTGCACATCTGGTCTATTAAATATGATAGGCACAACTTGAGGGCAACAGCTGGCTGACTCACCAACTGCTTTGTGACAAAGGTCAGCTTTTAGTTACATTAGCGATGCGCGTACACAAACGACCCTAACTTTTTTCGTAATTAAATCCAGAAAATGAATTTTACAACCCATCTAGTAGAAGCAATCGTGTGCCAAGTCAAATGCTTCACCTTGCAGTAAGTTGCTTTCAATAAAATCTGGCATCTTGTGCCGAGCGCCATCTTGGTACAAACTTAATAAGTTAGTTTGAAAAGAATTACAAAATATATATGATTAGGTTGATCAGAAAGTAATGGCTTTTTTCCATTGACATTTATACTTAAGCCAATACAGTTTACTTCCTTCAAACTAATGAATCTGATGGGATCAAGAAATGAGCCAATTCCCTTTAGATACACTTCATAAGACCCTTTTTTGTTGTGAAACCTCTCTAAATAAATAGATAAAAGCTCAGGGCATCGTACAGACAGCTGTGGTTTTCCTAACTTCCCTTTGAGTGTGGAGGGAAGATACAGTCCAGAAAGGGATTCCTAGCACCAAGATGAATTATTATGAGAATCTCCCTCAGGAGTGAGAGTCAATATCCCTTTAGTATCGTTTCCTCAAAGTAATTCGTTGTCAATTCAAAATTTAACGTCTTTGAATATCAATACTGTTCAAGTGTAGGAGTTATTATACTTGGTTTTGGCGCAACACAGTTTTCAAATTCCACACCATCGTGCCAGGCGATTTTTACTAATTCTTGGTCAAACGCAGAACATAGCAAAAAGTTAACGAACGAAATCTTACTTTAGAACGGTTAGTTCGAAAAGAATGACAAAATACAAAAAATATATGATTAGGTTGATCAGAAGGTAATGGCTTATTTTGTCCATTGACATTTATACTCAAACCAATTACAGTTTACTACAAGTCAAGTGCTACATACCATTTTATAGAGTAGTTCTTCGTTTAAGAGTTGTCATAATTTTCTAATTCTCAATTTCTCTTTATAGGTTGGAGTTATTTAAGTGGACGTTTTGTCCACTTAAATAACTCCAACCTATTTCGTATATTTTTCTTTTTGAGTTCAAACTTGGACAAAGAGCTACCGAAACTGCACAAAATATCACACCTAAGATTTGACCAAAGATCGGTTCCTGTTCAAACGGTTCAGTATTGGTTCCGGAGGTTTCAACAAGGAGATGAGAGTCTTAAAGATTATGAACATCAAGGAATGAATTAATCGTTTGACGATGACACATCAAACTTTTTGAGAATTTATTGACTCTAAGAGAGATGACTTTTACAATACGGGCACAAATGACATTGTTAAAAAATGAAACCTATTATGATTAAACATGTTTTTCATCAATTGAGTTTTTGTGGTCTTAAACTTCTATTCTTATAAAAACACCATTACGTAATAAATTCAGTCAAAAGCAAAATGTCCATACACTGGCCTTGACAAATGTCGGCAAATGGGGCCGACAGAATCATTTTGATTTTGGAGGTTGATTATTTCTGGCAAATACCCTTACAATTCTTGGTAGGAATTCCATTTCATAAATGAAGATTACGATATAATATCTGAAGGTTAATAAAATAGAATCTTCTAGTCGTAGATTGTTTGCCACGGATGAACAATCGCCATTTCATACATACATATATATTCATAATGTTTTTATTTTTATGAGAAAGTATTAATACATAAACAATAGCAATGCGATTCACGTTGAGTGACGTCACGCCAGGCACAAGCTACAGCTGGAATTGATCCCCAGTCCTCCTTCGTTTTGATAATGGAGGCAGTTATTTATCGCAAATGCCCTTCGAAAGATTATAAACTGACCAATCCACACTACACACTACACACACACGCGCGCGCGCACGCGCAAACAAACAAAAACTTCGGGCAAAGATTGGCAATGCCCCCCCCCAACACTTTCTCAGCAAGTAAAGATCTTTAGTCTATATAGAAATATTCAAACACCAAATAAGTGTTCTTGTTCTTTCTTTGTATGTATTTACCCATGCATTTAGATACTCATGGATATAGTATTCAATGTGTGTATTCTATGAGTGGCAACACCTTATTTGGGACACACCCTGTACTCAGATCAGCTCTTGAAAGTGTAAGAAAACTTGCCATATAAGGGAAATAAGGATTTGCCTTTAAGAGCAATCGAGAGTTCTTCTTAGCCTAATTATTTAAACTGTTTGTGAAGTGCCATAATTCGCATCTTCCTTTCGTGGAAAACAAGAGAACAAGTTTGCACGGGTCAAGAGGTGAATTAAAACAGTTGATTGTGGTTTGCTTTTTAGGATGAAATATATTTAGTCCGGGGGCCAGCAGGGGCTAACGTGCAAAACCCCCCCAATAGTGCATGACAAATCTCCTGCTCTGCCTTCCCCATTCCGAAAAACGTCCGCTATCCTGTTTGCAATATAACTGCCCCGATCCACCCCTCATCAATGTACTGTCAATATATATGTACGTAGAGAAGAAGAAAAAAACGAAAACACTTTTGGTTTGTTCATTTCGAATTAACTACTATTTCTGTAGATGTTATATTATAATTAGCTAATGTAGATCACACTTATTATAGGGGATCATCAGCTGTCATCCATAGACCTGTTTCAGGGAACGAGACAGTACATGTGTTTGTTACCATGGATTCCCCCAGCCGTATAGATTGGCACACAACTGTCCACCTATGTGTACTTGTGTGTCTAAGTATGTACGCATCCAGTTGTACATGCGTGTCTAAGTATGTACGCAAAGAAGTGTGAAACGTATATATAAAAAAAACAACAACCCCAAAAACACATACACAGATATACACATACATATATACATATCCATATACATACATATATATGATAATTATAATGACACTTATTAGTGAGAGCCTATATTTGCCCGGAGTCGGTGTGAGCGACTACTAAACGAGCATCCCAAATCGTAAATGTGAATAAAGAAACGAACTTCGTGCGGGGATCGAACCCGCGTCCACCTCCGGGCAAATATAGGCTCTCACTAATAAGTGTCATTATAATTATCATATATATATAAATAATGTTAATTAAATAATTGAATCTAATTAAACTTTTGATTACTTTGTGTACAGAACTGATATCAAAATGCAGACATGGAAATAAATTTCTATTAAAAAAACATAAAAAATTAAAAGTCCAACTTCTATGTCTGAAAAAGAAAACCAGCAACAACGCTATATTTAAAATTTCAAAAAATCCGAACAAGCAACGACACTAAATCGAAAATTGAAAATTCAATAAATTCAAACATCTTAAAAAGCAAACGAAAACATGACGTTATGACGCGGAAAGAGCGATGAATTTAAAAGAAAGCAAAAAAGATCAAACGCCACTCACTCGAAAAATTTACAAAATATATGAAACAGGCTCTCGTGAAAAATCAAAATCCATGATATAAAAAATCGACTATATATACATTGTGTGCGTATGTAACACTTTTCAATGATTGCACAGATACTACACTTTGATCCAAACCAGAGCGCACCTATACAATGCGTAAATAATCCCGTCATTTTTGACAGGTACTATGCTAGTATATATATACTAGCTGAAGTGCCCGTCTACGCCGAGTGAAATATTTTAAGGAGTAAAAAAGGGGACTAAAGCTTCCGGACTTGTAGAAAAACATTGGACCCCTTGAAGGGAAAAAGTATCCCCTTTTTTAATTACCTTCGCATTTGTCCCCTTAAAGGAGAGGGGGGAGTCTCCTTTCGCTTTTGACCCCTTAGATGGAGGGGGAACGTTTCTCTTCACTTTTGACAACTTAAAGGGGAAAAAAGTTTCCCTTCACTTTTGACTCCTTTTATTTTTGACCCAGAATACCTAAATACATGTGAACGACACCTTGCATATATTTTATATAAAATGCAGAATAATTAAATACAGGTTCCAGAAATACCAAGACAAATCGTGCAGTCAATCATGCGTAAAATCTGTGTAGATTTTAACAATCGGCAATGTCCTTTTATTCTTCATTCAGTAATTGCCTTAAATGTATCTCCAGATATTCCTCGAATGTGTCTTTCTTCAGGCAAATAAATCCTAAGCGCCAGGTGAAATACGGTTATGAGAGTTATGCGAAAAATGCGGTGGGAGCTGACATCACTTCACAAAATGCAGGAATAGCAATGGCTGCCTCTAAGTTTTCGATGTTCCTCATTTCATCTTTTGACTATTTTTAGCAAAATCTATTTCTCTTCTTTCAGTTTTTCTTACTTTTCTTCATTTATTTATTATTTCCGTATTTGTCGTCTTCTTCTTGTAATTCTACGTATATTCATCATCATCATCATCATCATCATCATCATCATCATCATCATCATCATCATCATCATCACCACCACCATCATCATCATCATCATCATCATCATCAAAACTATCTTCATAATGCTTTTTTTTTTCATCATCAAAATTCTCCTCTCCCACCCCCGCTTGATATCATTTCTTGTCACTTCTTCTTCTGATTTTCCTTCATTCATTAAACGGAAGATTGAATAAATATCACCAGCTCTTGAATGAAATTTCGGTTCAGACCAAGCGATGAAACTCTCCCTCCCCACTGTCATCATCCATTTCTCCCACCCCAATTCTTATTGCTCTTCTTAAACGTTTCCCTTCTCTTCGTTCCTGATTTCATTTGAATTCCTCTATTCGATGAATACCATAGCATTTGGTCACCCTGACTCACAACTAATAACAGGGAACAATCACCAAACCAAATGCTTGGTCAGCCAGCGCCATATCTAGATCGACGCTTTCCAGGAAAGTAAAACCAGCCCATGCCAGACATGCTCTCATATCTTCATCACAAGACGTTCCTCTTTGTCCAGCTTTCACTTCCTGTGTTCGAGTCTAGGTAAGAACCAGGATTTCGAATGATGATTTTAAAAGCAGGTTGGCCCTTCACATTTGGAAGATTGTGTTGCACCAAATTTCCAAGTAGGGTGGGCCAAAGAACACATTGAATATATGAAGTTAATTATTTTACTTTCTGGCATAAGGCGGAAGCAGACATGTGTCCTGCCCGTTTGACTAACTCATTGATGCTGAGGAAACTTGGCTGATAAGCCGTCTTGTTAAATTCTGAGGAGTCAATGAGATCTGCAGATCTATCTATCTCTTTATCTATCTGCCTATCTATCTATTGTGATTCCACGATTACCCCCGAAAGAAACAGGTCGGAGAAACTCAGCGGCGCAGCCCTACCCACAGAGCGACTTTTCATCGAAACGACTTTTCATCAGATTTGTTCATTTTTTATTGGTTTAATTTTTTAAAGAATTGTTGTATTTTCCACCTTTTAACAGAATCTATAGCACATAATTCATAAAACTGGCAGGTGTAGGTATGCCTACAACTAAGTATTATCATTGTTATTAATACCACCATTTTCAGGATAATCATTTCTGATATTTTGAAGATCAACATTACTATTATGAACCTCACAGCATCAATTGGTCTCGCTGTCACTACGTTAAATGTAGAACGGTAAGCGGAGAACGGACTTTCTCTAAGTTAAAACTTAAACAAATACTTTCCCAGCTTTCTTTCTGGAAAACTCATTTATATAATCATCAAATCTAAGTTGCTGCAGAAGATCAGATTTAATGTTCATAAACAATGACATTGTTAAACGAAGTTCATTTTTTATATGCCTTAACTTCGTTCGTTCTCCTCTCGAATTGGACACCATCAATGACAGAAACAGCCTGATCCCTGCATTCGAAAATGTTGATGACAATCCTTTATCCTTGATAATGCAATACATAAACAACTCATTTGATTCTTTTTCTATTTTTTCATCTTGGCACTATGAAACAAATTCGCATAGTTGTACTAGCTCATCATCAAGTGATGCTTCAAGATCCTGAGGATACATAGAGGCAAGTTCCTGAGCGTCTTTATAGATTTCTTCAGGATTGCTGTCATCTGAACCCATTTTTAGACAAAAAATTGAATCTTTAATCCAGAAGTTGTTAGGACTCCACACGTTGCTCTAATGAAGAAACAAGCTGATTCAAAATAGGGATATATGTGGTGACCTTTAAATTGTTCCGTGGCGACAGAACTGTTTCATTAGTGGATGTAAATCCAGACTCATCATAGTCCAGTCTGCGTTTTCGCCGCTGAACCCTCTTAACCTCAGACTGTGATATTCACCATTGTTACTCCTCTTTACTCCCAGAACCTGTGACTAGTGAAACTGTCCTAAACATGATTGAAATGTTTAAAATCCTAAGCAGAATGTGCGAAACGACATGTACACCGAAGGTGGAGTTAAAGGAAACCAGACAAAGACGAATGGAAACTAAAAATCACTTAAGATGAAGAGATATAAAACAGAGCTGAGAAGAAAGAGCTTCACACAACACATAGTGCCAATTTGGAACAGCCTTCCTAAAGATATCGTAACACCACAAAGTGTGGACACATTTAAGGAAAGGATGAGCTATGGAAGAACCAGGACGTTTAGTACAACCACGAAGCCACGATTACCGGCATCTTAAGTCAAGTCCTACGAGCTGGAGTAAAATCTAATCTAATCCAATCTAAAGAAAACCCGTGACCTCTGTACAGTACACGAAAATTCAAGAGGCAAACCTGTCAATTTGTAAACAAATACATCACCATCTGGCTGCACACTCTTTACACAATGAATCCACTTTATATCATATGTCTGGCTAATTCTAATTTGACGGGCCTTGAAGAAAATGTGTGGTTAGTCAGCGGAGTAAAAGTCCAGTCGTGATAAGATGTTGTGATTTTAGTTTTAAAAATACTGGTTTTACTTTACAAGCGAATATCACTTTCACCTGAAAGATAATTGTTTCATGATGGGCTTGTATCGCTAAATAAGAAAAGTCAAACGAATATTTATTTAAATAAAAATGTTTACTGTAACCTGGTGATGACACACAGAGACAAATATGGAAGGAGGAAATTATTTCAGTTTCCTTTGAATAATGAATATCCTAAAAGAAAAGATCAACACCTATTTTGTTGTCAGAAAAATGTGCTTGTATCCTTTAATAGCGTTAACGTATGTGTGCGTGTATGTGTGTATATAAATATACTAGCTGGGGTACTTGGCGTTTCCCGGGGGAAAACAATCAAAGGTCATGTAGTAAGTTCTAACACAGAGCTCCTAAAGTAGGAATTGAAACCCTTCAGGTTGGTCGAAAATGCTAAAATTAACCTTTTTTGAAAATGACAAAATTGACATGACCTTGAATTGACCTTTAGATGTCATCAGAGGTAATTGCAACCTATCCTATGTTTATCCTGGGGTTAAGTTACCCTGGTACATATATTTGTAGCCCGTAGGGTTCAGCCGTCTTCGTTAGATTTGAAAATGCCAGCCAAAATTGACCTGACCTTAAATTGATCGTTTAGAGGTCACCAGAGGTCAGCACCATCTATCCTATGTTCATTCTGGAGTTAATTTAACCTTGTACACAAATTGGCAGCCTTTAGGGTGCAGCTGTCTGCGTTAGATTTGAAAATGCCAAAATTGAACTGACCCTACTAAAATTGACCTGACCGTAAATTGACCTTTAGGAGGTCACCAGAGGTCAGCACCACCTATCCTATGTTCATCATGTGGTCAAATTACGTATGTACACAAATTTCTCCGTTACATTTGAAAATGCCAAAATTGACCTGAACCCAATTTTACCTTTAGAAGTCACCTGTTCATCCTTGTGTCAAGTTCCCCTTATACACAATGTTTCAGCTTGTAGGGTGCAATCGTTTAGGAGTCTATAAAAAACATAGAAACAAACATTCTTCGCCTGTATAGTAATAGATACATACATACGTAGGTACATTAATAAGTCCATAGCCTAATGTTGAAAATAGCATTTATTTGTCAATGCACTAAATCCAGTGGTGAATATCAATCATATATGTCGAAAGTTTCCAACCAAAATTCAGCTAATGACTACCTGTTAAGTTACGGACATATGGATCCACTACGTGTCAGGCTATGGATCCACTCAATTGTTCCCGTGTCGTGCAACACACGAGGAGGCAATGATTTTGTCAATCATTGTTTGTAGCAATTGTGGATTTTTACGAGTCCAGCTCCACGCCCAAGATGGAATTCCTTACAAGGCCAATCTGCCCTGCTATTTATCCATAGCTGGGGGAGAAGTAGATTCATCCATTTCCCTTAAATTTAAAAAAAAAAATTTTTAATACTACCATTGACTTTAAAAATATTGTTAATGTTACAATTACATAACTCTTTGGACGCACGACTTTTCCCACCAGGTTTCCTCTACCCCTCCTTTTTAAGCCAAACAATACATGAAAAAGAAGGCAAACAACCCCCAAACATATTTAAATGTGGTTCTGATACTTATGTTGCAAAGTGTATCGACTTTGCATATTGCAGACTATCAGTGTGTTGCACAATGTCATTGACAGTACGCAACACACCGAGAGGACGACAGCGAATGAACGACAAAGAATATAAAGAGAGGATAAAGCGAAAGACAATGAAAAAGAATAAGAGATCAGAGAATGATTGCAGGTAGGAGAAAATTGCAACTTTGCAACACCGTCCGTTCAATGCTTTGCTAGACGATAATGAAAATAAAAAATCTGACCTTATTTTACATACAGAAGTACGATGGCTCTGTAAAGGCAAAATTCTGACAAGATTTGTAAGCCTAATTGAAAAGATAAAAATGTTCTCTAATCCAGAAATCAAAATTTTTATTTATAACTATGCGACTCTTGCTGGTTGGTGGATTTGGGTTTTCTCACAGACATCACAGAAAAATTGGAGCTTCCGGGAAACAAATAGCTAGAATAATAGGCTTTATAAATTCATTTAAAGCAAAACTTGTTTTATGGATTTCGCACCTGAAGATGAAATCTTTGACACATTTCCCAAATATGTAGAAAAATCCACCTTCAATTGCTTCGGGTGAAGTTTGAAAAATATTTGCATGTTTTTCTCTCATGGAGTCAATGATCACTTTTCAGATATAGCTACAGTCATTGGCAGACTCATTCAAGTAAAATAGAAGATCTAGAACTAGAGATTTTTGAACTGCTGAATGAAATTGTGCTAAAATCATTTGTAACAGATGAGATCTTTTGGAGTTTGTAAGAGAAACATTTCCTTTCCTAAAAGGTACAGCATACAAGATAAAAATCGCTTTTCAGACCCACCTACCTTTGCAAATCACTGTTTTCGACTATGGATATCATAAAATCAAAATACAGGTCTCGTTTTACTGATGAACATCTTGATGATTGTTTACGAACAGCAATATCAACTTACTCTCCTAACTATGAGACATTGGTCAATGAAGTTCAGTGACTAAAATCACATGGAATCCCATTTAGAATCAGAGAATGGTTGCCTTCACAAGGCTAGAGCCCAATCTGCCCTGCCATTTTACCCACAGCTGAGGGGACAACAGATGGATTCATGCCTTTCCCAAGGGCATTAGTGCGAAGTGCACATAAACAGACTCAACCGGAGTTTGAACTCGGGTCGCCGATTCCATTGTGCGTTAAACTTGTTTGGCATTACTTTTTTTATCAGGGCTGTAATGAGTCCCCCGCTCATTACAGCCATGATAAAAAAGTAATGCCAGGCCCCCTTGAACTTTTTACCATAATATATTTTATCATCTCAGACTGTTACAATACAAGGAATTTGGGTCCTGAGATGCTAAGAAATTTGAAATTTTTCTGGGCCGCATTTTCTGGACCCCACTGGGGTGGGGGTTACAGCCCCCCAGCTATATTTGACTCCCCAAAACATTTCCCTCTTGTTTACGGCCCTGATTATGCATTACTTCACATAGGAATTTTAGTAATTTTGTTTAGGCTTTTTTTAGTCTTACTTTTAGTTTATTTGAATTACTTTTGTTTTGTTTTGTGCATCTGTTTTACATCGGGCTCCATGTTATATCGGCCATAATATTCATTATTAAGTCAAAACTATAAACTTGCCTTGATTTTTTTCCCATGATAAATATGACAAATAAACAATTTTTAAAAACTTGCTGTTTCGCAGTAATTTGTTTTGTGCATTATAGGAATTAAATATTGTTATGCATTTTTTTTTATTAAGTCCAAATACAAATTTGACTTGAAAAGTAAATGGCACCCGCCGCACTACTGGTAGTCGTGAAAGTGCTCTTCGACACAAAAAGGTTGGGGACCTCTGCCCTAGGGCATGAGTGCGAGGTGAACGCAAACTGACCCAGCCGGAGTTTGAACTCGGTTCACCGATTCCACATATTGATCCACCCTAGTGTGTGTGTGAGGGGAGAGAGAGAGAGAGAGGGGGGAGAGAGAGAGAGGGGAGAGAGAGAGAGGGAGGGGGGAAGAGAGAGTAAGCGAGCTTGCATGCGTGTTTTCTCACAAATTTCTTTTAATGCCCAGCTTCACAAAAGATGTGTCTGTGTGTGCGTCTGCGCGCGCTCGACACATGGGTGTGTGCTGATGGAGTATCATATGGTCAATCATGTGACCTGATGAGTCGTCGGCCAGCTGGCGTTTTTTGTTTGTTTCTCACGACGCGTCGCTTGTCCCATCTGCGTCAAAACTGACTCACACCCAACCAGTTTTGCCATGCCCATTTCTTCCACTTCTTCCTGGTCCCTAACAGCATCATCATAGCAGCAGCAAGAAAATATGGAAAAGACTAGTTAGGGCAGCTGTGAATAAGGGAAACAGACCAAGGGAGTCAAAGGGATACAAAAAGAAAGAATTAAAATAAATTGATGGAAAACTGTTAAAAACATCTCATGATTCTCACACTTTGTCCTGCTCTCTTATTGTTCTAGTCGCTATTGTCGTCTTGAAATATGAATTAATTCCTTGTTTTGCAGATTGGTTCGAATGAATGCAAAAAAGGCTATTTTTAAATTAATTAATTCTCTCTTTCTT
The DNA here is from genome assembly GCA_006491835.1 of Architeuthis dux. Taxonomy (NCBI): domain Eukaryota; kingdom Metazoa; phylum Mollusca; class Cephalopoda; order Oegopsida; family Architeuthidae; genus Architeuthis; species Architeuthis dux. Next base: position 689,752 of record VCCN01005046.1, on the reverse strand, counting down.
GCTCTCTCTATCTCTCTCTTTCTCTTTCTCTCTCACACACACACACACAACAAACAGAATTATTATTAACCTATAATTCATTTTTGACTAATCTTTCTTTCATCTTATTTCTGTTGCTTTTTATTGCAAGTCTCAGATCGTGATTCAACGATTGTTAAGTAGGCAGCGCGGATCGGAAATAAAGAATAAGCGTCCGGCGAGATCTGAACACGTATCCCTTATTCGTGGAAGTGAGTTCAATTTTTGCTGGGGCTTACTCTTTATTTTCAATCCACGCTGCTTCGTAGAATAACGATCCAAGCGTTGCAATAAGAAGAAACAGAAATTGTTGTGTGTGTGTGTGTGTGTGTGTGTGTGTGTGAGAGAGAGAGAGAGAGAGAGAGAGAGAGAGAGAGAGTGATGGATACGAAAATAGAGAGAGAATGAATTAATTTAAAAATAGCCTTTTTTGCATACATTCAAACCAATCTGCAAAACAAGGATTTAATTCATATTTCATTGGCTTTGCTAATTGTATTAAACTAATTCTGCTTCCTGTGAGGTTGGAAAGAAGTGAAACCGGTATAGTTAGTTACTCAACAGAAACCGTCACGTGACCGATGTCTTTTAAAGGGAGCGATCACTGAATAAATTACTTCTCACGCCTTTTCTTGGGAAGTGATTACTAAAAAAGTCTGAATTTTCAACAAAAAAACCAAGCGTGAATGCTGCCGGGCACAAACTAAGGGACCAATTTAGCATAAACTTACATTGCAAATTGACCGCCCTCCCACTATAACCCTATTGAGGGGGGGGGGTTCAAAAGAAGTTTTTTCTAGACATAATAAGCGGTAAATGTTGAAATTTTCAGCCTTCTAGTTCCATTGGTGTGGCCTGTATGCGTGATACATGCATAACCAGCCAGACAGACTGACTTGAAAACTGAAGAAACCTATGGTGACAATTTTGGTTGACGGTTTCTAATTATACGACACAAACATTTTTCCTCCATTTCTGTTGGGTGTTTCTTTAAAATTGATTACTTGCTTGCTGGTGTAGGGTTTACTGAGTTAATGATACCACAGAGAGGAAAGGGCTTCCAAAACAAACACTTGTAGTCTTTGTTATGGATGGTAAAAACAAACCATAACTTTCATTTTACCGACCAAGAAATTATTTTTACACCTCTTAATATTTCATCTTTTATTAAAGAAACTTTTATTATTGAGGAAGAAAGAAATAGCGTTTTTTGTTAATATTTTGCATTTTCGTCAACAAGAGTATACATTCAGAATAGCAGAAATAGAATATGAACAAAAATAAAGACAACAAGAAGAGCAAACATGAATTTTCGGAACAGCGTACTTCATTAGAAATGTTGTTTTATGAAGATAGGAAAAGACGATAGGTATATGAAGGATGGAAAGATGAAAAAAGGATATTTAATCCAGCCCTTTACTTCTCATTGGTGGCTCCAAGAACTGTACTTCTGTTTCTCTTCCATTTCAATAACTTTCTGTCATTGCTATTATTATTTTTTAATGTTTCTTTATTCGAATATGATCTCCTACTCGGCATAACCCACTGGTTAGTGGGTTCTTTTGATCTCTTGGAGTTATTAAAAACAAACATTAATACAAAAAACAAAACAACGTAAACCTATCTACTAGTAAAATAGTAAATAAACAAAAGTATCATAAATAATGAAAACATATACGTAATCACGAAAATTAATTTCCGTGTCGGTTACTACAGTAGACGAGCCAACGGACTAGTAGTAATTTAGATGTAGTATATCAATATTTCCGGTACTTTTACTCTCCTCAAACTGTACTATAGTAACCCATAGGTGGAGGTGAAAGAAATGAAGAATAGATAGATAGATAGATAGATAGATAGATAGATAGATAGATAGATAGATAGAGCGATAAATAAAAAAAGATAGCTAAATAGATAAAATTGTCTCGGGTGCAGAAAATGTTATTTAAGTGCGTAGAAATACAAATTCTGCTGTGTGATTGATAGGTCAACATTTTGGAATTTCAAAATAATGGTTATTGGATTGTTAAAAGGTGAAATATGAATTTACAATTGGTAACCAATGATGAATGTAGATAGAAGTGTATAAGCTAACACGTAAACAAAAAAAGATAGAAGTGTATAAGCCAACACGTAAACAGCCACGTCCAACATAATACGAATGATGTCGTGCGTTTGTGATTGAAAAATATACGTGTTAATTAAATAATTTTAGGTATAAGTATAGAAGACAAATGAACTGAAGGAACAGTTTTTGCGTTGGGCCTTTTATAGGTACGTATCGGTACGGCTCCGTTCTCCCCCCCCCCAGGGTGCGGGATGGGACAGGACACACTTGAAATGCTGTCCGCCGCATCTAAAATGTGAGCCGCGACTCCCTCAATTGAGAAACGATCTTAACAACAGTTGTAATGAGCAGTAGTTAAACAATCTAAGAGTTTGATTGACGTCTTTAGTAAACATCGCTGTCCAGCCTTTAAGGGATAAGCAGTTTTCCATAGTTACAAATACTATGATTTTTTTGACAAGCCTTGAAAAGAACGATTAACCCAGCCAAAACTATTGTAAGCCAGCCGAATAAACATACGTATGTATATATTTGAACTCCGAGTTTTCATTTGTGAGTGAAAAGGTCGTTTGATCACCAAGTTTCTTGCAGCATCAACCCAGCAGAGCAGATACACACCTTTGCGACACCCAATGAATCGGCTGTGCATCAAGTCCCACCTGTTCACTATCTGTTCTGGTTGTGTTCAGCTGTTCTGTGATAAAGCGTGTTGCGTTCAGTAAGCAACACTAGGCAACGGTAACGATTAGTTTCCACAATTTTAAACATAAAACTTGATATTAAATAAACATTATAATATCATGAAACAATAACAATACTAAATAAACATTATAAGATCATAAAACGTTAATTTTATGTTTATTCTTTTTTTTCCTTTCTTCAAAATTTTGCAAGTCAACTTGAGGCCGGTGCGTCTTGACACCGGGAAATACGGGAGGTGGTATTGGAAAATAAATCCACATTTCATTTTTATAATCGGGAAAATTGTCGAGATTATCTTTATTTTTTGACAGACAAAACATGCAAACGGTAATAACAGCAGAGGATATATAGGTTAGAATGGCAAAACTTTTCCGTTGACTTGCTTATAGTTTGAAGAATTAAGAGAAATATTTTCAACACTGACCGATTACTGTTGGCTATGACATGTATGATTGGATTAATGTCTGCGCTTATGCTTGCATTTTGTAGTTACTCATTTCAGAATTAATTTTAGTTAACTAAACTGCTGCACCCAATGCTGTAATCTATCAGTCTGTGTATCTCGCTCTTAACAAAATTTAAGCACGCTATCGTTCCTAATTGTTCATAGTTAGAACATATGATTCATAGAACAACCGAGATAGGCTTGGAAATCGGGAAGAGTGGACGTCACTTAGGCAACAACTTTGAGGCGCTTAAGAGAACTTTAATGCATACCATATTAAGAGAAATGTATGTATGCATGGCACATTGAAATGGAGACAACGTTGTCTTTAGTCTCTGCCTGTTAATTATTAATAAAAAAGCAGTACAATAGGCACTCTAAGTAATGCACATTTTTTCTAATTTGGTGTTTCTGGGGTTTTTTTCTACAAGTATTCTCATCTTTCTGAAACATTTTTGTACAAATAATTTTTAAAAATGTATACGAACAAGTATATTTTTTATGCATGTAAATATGTAGGTAAATTATATTTTACAAGTATATTATAATTTTTTTAAGTACTAATTTGTAGAAACAATCCTACTTTTAAGGAATTTGGACAATGTACATCACAATGTTCCATTATTTTTATGACTAGTTTTATTTCCTCATATTATTGTTGCTTTAAAAAAAATAAAAATAAAGCAACAATACTAAAATGGTGTAAAATTGGTAATAAAAATAATAACAGTGAAAATGCTTCATCTAAAAGATTTTTAAAAATACCTCATTTTCATTGAAATCATTTTCGGTATTTGTAACAATTACCCTAACGCAGTTTCAGTGCAACTCTGTTAACAGTATATTCAATTTTATTAACCATTGTTTTTGATTAATAATTTATCACCACCAATGCAATTTTTGTATTGACATAAAAGTATCCATCCATTTATCTATCTAGGTATATCAATAAACTCGTCGCCTAGCGATGAAAAAAGAATTTATTTTACACAAAAAATATTTATTTTTCAACATAATCCCCTGCATTGTCAATGCGCTTAATTCAGTAATGAATATTAATCACAGTGAAAATTTGAGATCGAAATTCAGCTAATGACTACGTGTCAGGCTGTGACCGTATTGATGCAGCCACTTATCTTGTTAGTACAGAAAATTATTAAAGCGAAGTGGTAGAGTAGCTGTAAAGTCAGTGGGCTGCTATAAGAAAAGTCCAAACCTTGCCTACCGTGTTCAAATGCAGTCAGTTAAAAAATGCAACCATGATTGTTTCATTTCCCCACTATCGGCAGAATTTGTTGTGTCACCGTATATGTAATGATTAGAGTGAATGAAAGTTTTGATGCATTTGTTTAATAAATCCTATTCGTTTTATCACACACAGTTGTAGTATTTAAACTACAGAACATGATGTCAAATCTCATTTTATTTGTCGAACAGATGTTGTCCAATGTTAGAACTGGATTAGCAAGGGCAAATAAAATGTTTCCAGATGCAGGCGACTCTTAGCACTTCCAGATGCAGGCGACTCTTAGCACTTCCAGATACAGGCGACTCTTAGCAATTCCAAATGCAGGCGACTCTTAGCACTTCCAAATGCAGGCGACTCTTAGCAGACAAATACCGGCATAATTACAGTGGCGGCGCTAGGCTCGACTGCGCTCCGCTGCCAATTTTTAAAGATTATTTTTTAGATTATTTGTTTTTAGATCTTTCAGGGTTCCTCAGATATATTTGGCCCCCGACGGGGCGTCTGAGAGTCCCATGCGCCGCCTCTGAAAATTATCTCTTAATTCTCAGTGTGACTTTTTTTATTTAAAATAAATCTAAATTTCTCTTTTGACCTTTTCGGAATCTTTCAATATTAGACAGAAAAAACTGAGAAATGCATTTATCTAATATTTTTTTAATTTTGTCTGACGAAAATAAATACGGAAGTTGCTTGATGAACACCTGTCGCAGAACAGCGGTTAGCACGTTACTCTAGCAAGTCATTCTTCACATTTTACTTCGTGAATGTCTAAAAGTTAGATTATTGCAACAAATATTTACAGGAGATTTGTTGTCCACCATGTTAAGCATCACAATTCCATTTGTACAATGTATGCGATATGTAAAGCGATCAGCTTCTCCAGCGAACATCATTTAGCTATTTACTCTCAGTACCCCCACCCAGTGTTCTGGTCTGTTCATATTGCTCTTCTGTCCAACTCATTTCCATTTTATCTGAAATTAACTTTGAACCCCACCCCCCACCACCACCAAAAAAAAGGAGGAAATAAGACAGAAATTGTGGAAAAATATTTTATTTATCAGAACTGAATGAAGTTTGCAATGAGACGTTGATTTCATTACCAGGGACAAGGGACGTCACTCTCATGTAATGTTTCACGAATATGGAACTCTCAGCTGAAAAAAGAGAAGAAAAATACACATACCGGCTGCAATGAATAAGACAATTGAATCTAACCTAATAATGAACAATGTGATTTTCTTGGTTTGTGGGTCGTAACACTGGACCGGGGGGGGGGGGGTGTTAAAGTTTTACAGAAAGATTACTTCCTGCCTACTTTCAAACTACGCACTATTCCCAGTAAACGAATTCAGTATTTCTTTCGATAAAAACCCCCATCTCAATCCAAATATATCCGTATATATTTTCTAACTGGGATTAACGAGTAGATCATATGAAAAATAAACAAAAAACCAGATCAGGACAGTCGTCGTATAGCAATGATAAGCAAGCTAATCTTGCTGGCCGTTGTTAGTGGGTTCGATCCTCGTCGAATCTACCAGTATAGATGGTCTAATACTAATTCATGCGAAGTTACCATACTTATATAATGAACAGTGTGATTTTCTTGGTTTGCTGTCCGTAACACTTGACTCTCTCACTCAGGGCTAAAAACTTTGCTGATAAATGTACCTCCTTCCCACCTTTTGAAACTATGGACTCTTCAACTGGAACAAATTTGCTATTATTTTTCCTTAGAAATTCAAATATATCCGTGAATTTTCTCACGGGTCTTAACTAGTACAGGGATTCCCAAGGTGTGCGCCACGTCTCCCTCCCAGGGGCGCCGCGGGATTTTCGAAAAGTTTAATTATTTTTAATCAAAAGCAAATATCGCGAAAAAAATCAACGTGGAACAGAAAATGAGGGTGGCCGTCTCCAGTTTGATTCCAAGATTTTAGAAACTGTGTGGTGAACAAGAGGCTCACCCATCCCACTTTTAATTAAGATTATTAAAAGAGAAAACAAATATATATCCTTTTATGAATTTAAATTACATGATTCATTATTCTTTTACCTAACTAACTCAACCACATGAAAAATGCAATTGACGACGTAAATGCAATTGACGACGCTCACTGGAAAAACGATCAAACTCCATGTTTTGCATTTTTTCTACTCCTACTAGGTTTGATTACAGTTAAACTGTATAGTTATTTACAATACAACAGTAAAAACGTTTAGGTTTTAAGTTTACCCATCCATTAAAGAAACTATTAGATTTTGAAGTTTAAAATCCAAATTACTCAAAATGATAAAAACGTGAGTTTGTTCGTTTTTCCAGTGTGGTCTTTAATTGTCTAGTAGTTTCTGATTTAGGGCGCCGCGAAAAAATCCTTATACACTAAGGGTGCCGTGATTCGATAAAGTTTGGGAACCACTGAACTAGTACATTTGATAAAGGCCGGCTTGTTAGGCTGTAACCTAACATGAAAGACATATTTCAGTGGGACGAGACCATAACCATATATATCTTAGGCAGTTTTTCTTCAACTTCTGACCGTAAAAATTAAACTGTGAATCTGAAATTATCATTGAAAAGAATGTCTAAAAGCTTATTGGAAAATTATTTATTTGTTAAAAACGAACTAGGGTTTACTTAGCTTAGTATGGTACATTGCCACAATTGTAGGATACAGCTTGGGGTCGAATTCACTACATAGTAGTAATAGTCTGATAGTCTAGTCTAGTCTAGCTCGTTAACCAATCACCCAAGGCGAATCTCCCTACTACGTTTGCTATATGTAAGCTCATCGACATAAAATGGAAGAATGTTTTGCATTACTATATTAAGAAATTTACATCGCTTGCCTGTCGCGGTATAGGACTGTTTTGGTGATGGAATAGCTTTGTACCTTCCACCTTGGAATCTAAATAGGTCGAGCTGGTGAAGTAGATAAATATAAATATAAAATCACCTACAACACCAGGTCTATCATAGTTTAATTCAAAACAATTCTCGTGAATGATTTCTAGCATTACTTACTCAAATATCAATAGAAGCATTTGTTAGTTTGGCCTAGCACAAGACCAAATGGTGGAAATAAAGAGTAAAAAGAATGTGTTGCGTCAATCTTCCAAGTGGGGAGGTCTCGCCTGTTTTTTTAAACCAGCATTCGAAATCCTGTCTTTTATCTTGACACCGTTCGGAAATATGCAGTCCCAGGTATTTGTCTGGAACAAACCGTATTTCAAGAGCACCGTGACAGTGTGCAAGACCAGCACGCTAACCACTATACTACGACGAACATTTGAATGCATGTGTGTGTGCATATACTAAGCTAATGTGTGAATGTATGTGAGTGTGCATGTATGTAAGTAATATACACATATACACATGTTTATGTTTGTAATACGATTGCTATATGTATTTTTATTTTCGATGGAAAACCGAGATAAATACATCTTTTAAGTAATAAGGGCCAGTGAAATAATTCTTATTTGTTATACATTCATAAATTGTCTTTGTCTGTGAGTGTTTACATGTGCGTGTGTGCACGCACGTGCATTTGTGAGTCACACTGAGAGATAATTTGCCGCATTTCCCGGCAATTTCTTTCTTTCTTAAACAAAATACCATATATACACATGCACACGCATTTCAAAATATTAGTTTTAGAATATTGGATTTAAATAACCTATAATTGTGATATCCCTACGTTCATATAGTTCCAGAAGCGTTTCCACCAACACCCTTATTCTGAAAAGTATGCAAGTCTTAAAATATATGTAGCATAGATAGATATTTACTGAGTATAGCATAACCGACCACAAAGCCCCATGTGAGTAGGATCGACCTCTCTTTAATAAATGATGAAACTACTATTCTACGATGAGTAGCCTGATAGACCGACAGGCAGATAGATATTTTCACTCCCATACACATACACTTGGACCGATAAACAAATATTTGGTCAAATACATATTTTAAGTATATGTCATTGTGTAGATACATATTGAGACCAGCCTCAAAGCTGAGATAATTGCATATTTAGTACCAGTTTTGAAGCCAAAATTTCAAGTGCTGATTTTCAAGGGTAACCCTACCCACTTGGAAGATTGGCGCAAAACAGTCTTCTTACCCTTTATTTCTCCTATTAAACTTAGTAAATATCAATATACATATACATTAGCAAATAAAAGATATACATATACATTAGCAAATAAAAGATACGAAGATTGTTCTCAGGTGTGCACAGGAAGAACAATGTATATGCACAGATACGTATTGACACATACTTATGACAATAGATACAGGAAGAAACGCAGGAATATGTGTGTGTGTGTTGATTTATACGCCTGTCTCGTTTCATCAATTTATTTCTTCTACTCGACTGCAAAGAATGCATCATTTTTGCATCTTCCACTCATTATTTTTTGCTGGGAAAATCGAAGATCCCAACGATTCGTTGAAATATTATTGGTTTTTACCGTTTTTATTCAATAAGTAGTGACATAAAACTCTTTAAAGCAAGAAAAGTGAATTTCTAATTGTAAAAGCACATGTATATGTATATATGTATGTATGTATGTATGTGTATACATATTCGCCATTAAGCCCATATACCTATGTATAATTAAGTATAAGTATTAGAAAAATCTATCTAAACATTTGTATAAGAGTCATGCATTCCTAGCTCAGTTGAAGTTGAATTACATATCTATCAATCTATCTATCTATCTATCTATCTATCTAAGATAAACCTAAATACGTAAAATTGAAATACAATTCACAGATTAAAATATATTCAACCTCAGAGTAGGTTTGAATCATATCTCCTTTTTGAAAATCGTAAAAAATAGTCTCACGCGCTTCTGGAGAGAGAGAGAGAGAGAGAGAGAGAGAGAGAGAGAGAGAGAGAGAGAGAGAGAGAGAGAGAGAGAGAGAGAGTACACTAAAATACTATTTGCCATATTTGGGCCTAGAAATATTTTATATAATCTTTGCTGTAATTATCTATTCTGAATTTGCTTCTGTTATTATTTGCACCACCGACATGCCGGCCCAAGTTAACGCGGGAAAACCAGCATCTCCGTTTAACATGCGCACGCGCATTTGCACATACAGAAAAAGGACAATGTTTTTTTTACAATTACAGAAATACTACTGACAGTAATTCTACTTTTTAAAATCTCTTGCCTACCGCAAATTTCGAAAGTAACGGAATTAAAAGATCTTAACTTTTAGCCCAGCTTTCGCTTATCAGTTTGTTAATCAGTCACGTCGTTGTAGCAGTAGACACAGTATAAAATCATAGAATTTAACATTTCAAAACTGACAGCCATAGGTTTGGGCTACCTTTTGCTCTCATTTGGAGTTTAAATAACCTATATCGTTTGCAAATATATGTAATAAGCCTACCGGATCTAATATTATCGTGGAAGATATACGACTTACTTTTGAGTATTTTTACGTATACAGCGTTAATTGTAGTTTGAAATACTGGATGAGTATGCCTGGGAACGAAGTCAGCTGCTAGGCTATATATTTAAGAAAATATGTTAAAGCCGTCAAACCAAGTTATGATATTCATATATACCATTTCTTCATTTTGACTATAGTTTTTAAATATCGATCGATCGAATTATGAACGGAATTTTAAAATGCTTCATAAGACTTGATTTAGGGTACTAACCTCGAGCTCAAATCTTTTATCAAATAAGTGGCAGCATCAACCTTTCGATCAACCTTTAGTGCTAACAATAGATTTTAGCAAACCATCAAAGTAAACTCTGTTTGGTTTGAATCAGAGCCACTTAGTATAAAAACAATATTGTTTACTTAAAATGAACAAGGACAACGTAGGCAACGATAGGTAGATATCAAAATCGAAATCTTCAAATACCTAGGATAGCTAGGAGTTATAAGTCCAAGACAGATTGTCAGAAGTAAATGTTATGAATGTCTTTCTCATGCCTACATTCAAATACCTAAAGTTGCAGCGTATCCAAATGAGTATCATAATCAAAACTAGATGAGCCGCTGCACTTAACCTGATTGATTGGTGGCAGAGTTTCACTTTGCACATGGCGTCTCACAGCGCCACGCGTCTTAGCGCGCCAAATAGAAAGCCGGCTAGAATGGTTCTTGTGTAGTTGTAGTAGTAGTTGTCGCCGGTGCAAAAATGCCGGTTGATTTCATATATGTACACATGGGATGCGTGCGCGCACGTGTACGTGTTTCTGTGTGTGTGTGTGTGTGGGGGGTAAAGTAAGATGTCACCAATTTGGAATTGGGAATATCTTTATTTTTTTAAGACGTCTAAAATGCCATTTTAAAGCCTGAATCATAAACCATTCTTGAATCGCTTGCTCGAGATTGAGGTTTTATTTTATTTTCCCTTTTTTGTTTTATTTCAACCCGGCCCAATTTTTTGTTGGGTTATAACATTTGAGATAAATTTATTGAATCTCTAATTTGTATAAAAGGTACCAGTACGTTCGATATGTAAATTTAATGATCACACAACGATTGCTTTAAATATATACGAATAAAAAATGTAGTTTGCTAAATTGTCTCATATTTCTGATGTGGATTCTTAATTGTATAATTATGGATGTGTGTGTGTGTATGCGTGCGTGTGTATGTGTGCTTGAGCCATTCTCCCAGTCTTTCTATTAAATCACCTTGACTTCTTATGGATACATTTACGTACTCATTCTTGCCTCTACACATATCTGCAGGCCACTGTGTATTTCATTTTAAGCACGTATTCGTAATTATTTGCAGGACAAACTCTATCTATCTATCTATCTATCTATCTATCTATCTATCTATCTATCTATCTATCTATCTATCTAGCCTTAGTTGATGCCGGGCTGATATGGGTTCCTAATTAATAAATGTCTTTATAATTATAATATCCTGTCGGATATAAAATTATCCATTCCTTGATTTCATATATATATATATATGTATATCTATATCTCTATCTATCTATCTATCTATCTATCTATCTATCTATCTATCTATCTATCTATCTTTCTCTCTCTCTCTCGCTCTCTCTCTCTCTCTCTATATATATATATATAGGGATGAACATGTAAAAATGATGTATATATTATACATATATACGTACATTGGATTTATTTATTCAAAGGATAATCAATAAAAGTTTATTTTCGCAAATCTATATTAAACCAACCGTGAAAATTTGTTTCTTACAAAACCAGTTACATAAATAAAGATGTATATGCATAAGTACTTGCGTACACGCGAGTCTGTACAGATGCATATATAGAGAGTTTGGTATACACACGCACTTACATTCATATTTATGCATACGTATACATGGGTGTATATGGTATCATGTGAGCTCACTTGATCGTCTTTAACTGTATCGATATGCATATGCATGTAATTACACACACACACACACACACACGCACACACACATTTTGCGGATTTTTCATATATCATGATTTGTATGTACTTGCATGCTTATTTGCGAATGCTATGCTAATGCTCATATCTATGTATCTATATAGATATACGCAAAACATCTACATACCTACATACATATACGTAAAAAAATGTCTGCATACATATATGCACAATCTCTTTCTCTCTGTCTCTCAACCTATCTATCTATCTATCTATCTATCTATCTATCTATCTATCTATCTATCTATCCATCCATCTATCTATTTATGTACATATGTATGCAAAATGCCTACTGTGTTCATCTGTAAGCGTTTATGCACTGTTCTACTTGTGTATGCCTGCAAGTTTATGTTTGCATGTGGGCTATTATGACTTTTACGTGTTATTTGAATGTGCGAGTGACTACTATTTTCGTTGACCACTTCACCTTATTGTAAATCTCTTTGCATTGTAAGTTAATACAAAGTTTTTAGGAGTTTTTTCATATATTTAGTAAAAGTTTAATATATATAAGTAAACTGGGAACATTTGTATCAAAGTAAATGTATGTATATCTACGTGTAACCCTATTTGTTTGCATTTAAGTGTTATTATTTTAAATATTGAGTATCTGCGTTCGTATATGGATGCCAATGTATATCTCATTGCATGTGTGTATGAAATGGAAAATATGCATATGTACAAATCTAATGTGCATTTGTGCACATTATTGTGAATGTATGCATGTACATATGTGTCTATGAAATTAATTGTAAATATTTAGGGGTTGATATGCTGGTAAGCATGTGCATACATATGTGTTTTGCATACATATGTACATCTATCTATGTGAGGCAGAATGCAAACATATCAGGGATGATGACACATGTTCCTAGCCATTGATTTAAAAATGGGTTTTACTCTTTAATCAAGCATATATTTTATTTTATCTATTTATTCTTATAGGTATAAATGTGTTCCTCCATGGTTTTCTCCACTTTTCATATGCAAAGGAATATAATAAAATATGAGTAAATCTATCTATCTATCTATCTATCTATCTATCTATCTATCTATCTATCTATCTATCTATCTATCTGTCCCAGTCTGTTTCTATCTAGCTCTTTAGCTATCTAGGCGTAGCAAGGGGGGTCCGAGATGGTGCAGTCGCCCCCGGGCGCAGATGTGAAGGGGCGCAAAATTTCCTCTAGCCTATGGATGCCTCTTAACTAATAACTATACCCTGCCCTAGGATATCGCACAACTGTCTCCGGGTGCTGTCTTTGTCTCCGGGTGTTGAGAACCCTTGCTAAGCAACTGCTACCACCTAGCTACCTAGCTATCTAGCTAGCAAGTTAACTATTCTCTGTTGACTTAAACGAGTTCAAGTACCAATCCCCCTACTTCGTCCAAGGATAATGATTAACTTACTCTAGATGCACCTATGCGTATCAAAGTTGTATGAACGAGCAAGGGGCGCATTTTCTGCCGTATTGTGTCCTTGGCCCTGTGCTCTTTAACGTGTGTGGATGCATATAACGTTGAAATGTCAGTCCGTGTGTGTGACCGGACTTACGTCTACGCATTTGTCTGTGGGTGTGCATACAAGCAAACATCTGAGTATTCGTACGAGTATGCGTGTGTGTAACGATCAGGGGCTTCCCAGATTCCTCTTTTCTTTTCTGCGCTAACCCTTTTTTTGTTCTCCCCTTTCCCACTCCACAACCACTGACTACAATCATCATCACCGTCATCAATCACCATCGTCATCATCATCATCATCAATAAATTCTTTTTCTCTTTTTCCCCCCTTTATTTCCCTTTCTTTCTTTTTTTCTCTATCGGTCAATATTCTTTTCCACCCTTACCCCCCTCACCCTTACCCTCCAATAATTCTCTCCTTAATTTTTTCTTCTCTTTCATTTTCTTCTTCACCGAAACCCAGCCCTGACTTTGCTATTCTTTTGGTATCCCTCCTTTTCTCCTCCCCAC
>VCCN01005046.1:622739-634997 GCA_006491835.1 Architeuthis dux | reverse complement strand
TAGAAACAATGACCCGAATTGAAAGTTGTATAAAAACAACTAAAATTAAGATCAACGTAAAAATTAGCCAAAAATAATGAGCAAACAGAGAGTATTTTGTCTTGATTATTCAAGACAAAATACTCTCTGTTTACTCATTATTTTTGGCTAGAATGATGCCGCTCATAATCTGGCTGCAACATCAGAACTTTTACTATCAGTAACTGTTCATATAGATAGACTGAGATAAAAATACACCTATTTGGCTCTCCGTTCGTTGGGTACATCGACAAATGGGTATTAAGAGCTTTAATGGGTCTGGAGGAGTGGGTCCCCTGAAACTAGTCATCATACACTTTGGGGCGTATTGTTAAACATTGACAACTACCATATTTTGTTTATTAGAACTGGTTTAATTTTTGTAAAACTAATCTAAAAAGTGAACAAGCAGTTAAATAGTTGTGTTGAGGCTGGTGAACCATAATATATATAGACTGGGAAACCACACAATAATAAATGGCAATTTCCCATCCGATTTCTTAATCTATTAATTCGTTAGCATGACAAAACAAAGACAGAAATTAGTTCATTCCTTATCGGTTATTAACAAAGATAAGGTTTATCCTTATAAACATCTATAAAATTAAATGCATGAATAACTAGAAATAAATAAGGTTAATCTTAAACGAGTATAAAAATTACCTACACTCTTTGTAAAGAGGGCCATTTTAAGTTGTCTCTTTATCGAGAGAAGTCCAAGCCTTTGGTGTGTAGTGAAGTACTAATTCTACAGTTTCTGGAATTATAATGCTGCAGAAATTAGTAACATTCAATCTCAGATGCACAAACAAAAATATAATTTGTCAATCCGGTAAAGTATATTGCTTGATATACACATGCCGGACAGTGAATGTTCTGCCAGGTATTTTAGAAGAGGTTACAATTATCTTATTTAAAAACCTGCGTAAAAGTATACACAAATCTAATTATGTAGCGCGTGCGCGCGCGCACACACACACACACACACACACACACACACACACACACACACACACACACACACACACACACACACACACACACTATTTCAGAAACAAGTTAAAAAGTAAGGAAAAGTCACACTGGTTGGAAGTTTTTAGGTATTTAATAATATCCGATATTATATAGAATACGAGGTTAGGTTCTAGGCCTCAACCGGTTTCAACTTCTCTTCAGGGGGTCTGAATGTGAACTAATAGATGTCTGATGTAGTCTTGGGTCAGCTGCTCTGGGGGGTCGTAAATTTTAATCTTCAGCCAACAGGTCGTAAATAATGGGATGGAGTCAGTTTTAAACATACATACATACATACATACATACATATCCATATATATACATACATACATGCACCCGCATCGGTAGACAGACATGTGCGAAGAAGTGGTTTTTAATCGAAACTGCAGGGGAACCATGGCAGGAAGACGGTATTAATTTTAAATTACACCGAAACCGTTGCCTTGCTAAGCAACTGATGATCTTCTGAGTTAAATACACTTGTAATTTCAGTGTAAAAAATATTGACTTTCTGAGTACGCCGTAGAAATTATTTCTTCCTCTTTGTAAAATTAATATATATATATTTCCTTCGAAGGAAAACGTGTATCGTTAGAAAATTTGGAAAACTGAACATAAGAATTTTAGAAAGACGTAACGGCGGAGAAGGACAGGGAAATGAGGCTGTAAGACACTGACTACACCGAGGAACACGTGGTCACATGGATGCTCCGGGGAGTATGTAAAATTTGTTTTTCGTAGTAACATCGTTAGTAGTGAAAGCTCTAAAAACTTTATAGACTATATAAATATATAGATGTACAAATACATTTAAGACAAACCAGGAGTATGTTTCATTTATTTTTTGCGTTTTGCGCACTGCAGTTTTGACTTGTGTCATCACCAGCGCATCTTTTGGAAATGAGAGAAATATATATATATATATATTCTGTTTCTCTGTCTATAACAATGGACTCTTCCATTTAAATGTAACAAGTTTGCTGATAAAAATATCTGATATGCACCATTTGAAACAATGGATCTTTCCACTGAAATAAGTTCAGTAGTTTGATACCGGTATTGCAGTTAGAGTTCGAATCTAGTTAATAGTCACATTATAAACAGTGATTTTTCTCCACTACCACGTTGGTTAGGCGTTCACTATCGGATATTAGTAAAATCTTTGACGTGCAAACGTTATATCAACACAAATACATATACTAAGTATGTGCACACACACATACACGCGTATACACTGGGAAATGGTTTTCAATATGGTGCTGGTAAAGACTCATGCCATATTTTTCTTTTTTTCTTGGTTTCTGCAAAAAGGATAAAACTGTATACTTGTCGCTTCTTTCTAAAAGTAACTGAGTTTCACATTGTAGCCGCCAGGTGAACAAAACGGTCGGCAAATAGCCGTAATAAGGCACGAATTCTGTTCAACATCCGATTGGACTACACTTGAAGACATTCGAACCTGCTTGTTCGAGTAATTTGATTCTGCTGCCCCGGACTTGACTCTTGCCGATTGTGAAGCCAATGCTGAGAATAAAGGGGAAAACTCGAGTTTTTGGCGAAGAATTGAGGGTTGTAGCCAAACAGTGCCAATATAATGCAACGAAAGGGTTATAGCTAGCCATTTCATGCGTCAGCGCTTACGGCTCTTTGATGTATGAATATTAATAGATGTTGCTCACTTCCGGGTCATATTTGGAACCGGAGCCAGGAACTATATACAGATGCGCATTTAGCCTCACATATACAGTCATAGATAAAATAATTGCACACATATGCGCACAGGCTTGGATACAAAAGTATGAAGGCTGCTTATCCGGAAATATTCATACGCTAATAAAATAGTTTCTTTTCTCTCTCTCTCTCTCGCACACACACACACACACACACGCGCGCGCGCGCGCGCACACACACACACATATATATATATAAAACGTTTACATGTCTACCTATTGAATATTCACAGATATTCAGCGGTGCAAAACGAACAAGTTCGGACACCAATATGATTGGCATAAATGGCTGCATGCACACAACCGACGTATAAGATCACAAATTCACAGACTTCTCCACATGGGCTTTGTGGCAGATTTAGGTATTTTCCAACTCAGCTAAAAGCCAGCATTCTGAATTCTGATCTCCAAGGTAGGCAGGCTCTCCCACTTGGAAGATTGTCGCAGCATAATCTTCCTATATCTACTTCCCTCATTTGTCCTTGTTGTCGTACTAAGACACGCTTAGCAAATATTAATAAGCTCCAGAGTAAACAAATGCCCTCCTTCAACTATACTAAAATATAATCACATTTACAAGAATGCGCTTACGTACAAAAACTCACATCAGATTCATAAATACATCTACACATGTATGCGTGCACTAATGTATGCATTCACAATACATTTGTATTATGTCAGGTAAGTGGAAAGAATTATTCAGTAACGCTTTTCGTTTTTAAATACTGAAATATTCGTTTCTACAGTAGTTATTTAATTATCTCCCCGCCGAGGTCAGACACAAGATCGTTTTGAATGTGGTGGCATACGCATACGTGTGTGCAGAACAATACTTGTTCCCAAGCGGTCCTCATCTAAGTACTGATCGGGCTAGACGCTTAATTTCGGTGACCAAAAGAGAACCGGTGCTTTCAGCGTTCACCGTACTCATTTGCACAGTAAGCAGTTACGCAGTCGCACAAGGATACATACGCATAGATGAAACGCGAACGATTTCATTCGGTATTTTGTTCGTTAATAAAGAGTTTATGAAGCTTCAAGATAATTCCAATGTGACAATTCATTTCAGTTTGCTCGCTATAAAAAAATACCTTTAAATTCTTGTATTGATTTTTTTCCAGTGGTGTAGAGCTAAAAAAGAAGTGAAGGAACGCAGGGCTTTTTGTTCTCGGATGTGTGGAGCTTTTTGAAATTTAACCAATTTCAGGAACGTTTCGATGCCATATGGGATGAGAATTTGGACATATACTGGCTAATTTCTCTTATCAGTGAATTGTTCAAATCGAGAATTTTATAGTGATGGAACGCGGTTCCCACGCATTCCAACAACATCACACCACTGTTTATTTAGTAAAGTAATAATGTTATTTGAGCAAGAAAATATTTTCTTTTACATCCCCAAGCGAATCGGATTTTGTGTCTAAGAAGAACATTTTCTTGTTAGACAGAAATTGTTTCTCTCTCACACACACACACACACACACACACACACACACACACACACACACACACACACATACACCAACTGCTATTTGCACAGGAACACTGAATGTTCAATTCCAGGCTTTCTTCAGGTGTACAATCCATAAAGAGAGTGTCTGTTTATTTACAGAAATTCTTCCAAGAGTTTTTCGAACTATTGAGCTTATTCTTTGTGTTGCTTGTGTTGCTTGTGTTTCAGCTAACTGGTTGAGTCTTGTCATCACTGACTCAGCGGAACACATATGCGCATTAAACACTGCTGGTTCATTATATACAGATACTCATGTGTTGACTAATCAATTCTTTGTTGTTTGTCATGAAGATTTTTATATTTGTGTAACATTCTTTTTTATCACTATTTTGCTGTCATTTCCACATCAGATCACCGCAAGTAAATAAAATAAATATATATGTTACGCCGAATCGGTGAAATTGCCTAATTGGCGAAATTTAACTTTTTTACAAAAAATAAATAAGTATGTAGTTTTGATTTGATCAAAAGTTCATTTAATCAAAACAAGGACATAACACAATTATTTTTTTACAATCAAATGTTTGTGCAATCAAACTTTTTTACAAAAAATAAACAAATACATAGTTTTAATTTGATCAAAAGTTTATTTAATCAAAACAAGGATATAAAACAATTATTTTTTACGATCAAAAGTTCATGTAATCAAAGTGAAATCAACCTTTTTTTTAAAATAAATAAGTACATTTCTCCAATTAGGCAATTTCACTGATTCAGCGTAACATATATACGGACACTTAAAGAAAACACGTGCTAACACACCAACACGGATACAACATATTCTCAAACACACACACACACACACACACACACACACACACACACACACACACACACAGAGGAACATGTATACATGCACATAAATATAATTATTGGTTCATATAGCCTTTGGTTTCTCTGGGGTTAACATATCTATTACGCTATTAATTTTTATGTAAATATTCTATTTGAAACCCACTAATTTAGTAAACCAGCACTGAAATAAAATTGTCAAATAGATTAAATGAGTGCGTGTAAATATACAGCATGACGTATAATTATCAAACCGTACGCAATGACTCATTCAGTTCTGTTTAATTCATACTTTTGTTCTTCATATTCGCAACGTAACATTCTTTTTAATCGTTATTTTGGCAAATGGGTAGGGTAGGCGTCATATGACCAGATGGCCAGATCATCACATTATGTAACATACAGAATGAGTTAAAGTCTGGTTGCTACTAATTAGCGTTGTTTTATACTGAGCCACTTGAGCAAAATGTATGAGCATGAAAACCCTTACGTATTAACAAATAAAGGCATTCATTAATAAGAAGCGGTGTCGGTGCTCGGATTAAACATAGCAAAAATATAAGAGGCCAATACTGAGAGTTTATCACCGGAGTGCGTAGTAACAGAAAAATGAACTAATTTCTGTTATCAGACTATCAAAAAGTTTATAATGTGTGGCCGATCGAATTTGCTTACATCATGAACTGAATTTTCGGAATTATAGGGAAAGAGGTTTTCATTTATCATTTAAAGATAATCAATTAGGAGACGATCAGTTCATTACTCAAATATAATCTGAACTAATATAATATAAATTCAATGTTTTATCTATACATTGGTCAAACTTCTTTAATTAAGTAATTTTAAGTTATTTTTGTAGTGACAGAGAAACATTAGTAAAACGACGTATAATATTAATTTATGTAAAGCAAAACTCGACAATAAATTCATTTTTTTATAGATGAATCTCATCTTTTTATTGTGTTAAAGTTAAAATCTTATTGATCAATTTTCTTTATTTCTTGAAAGTGATGCAATCTTTCCAAAAGTTCTGATATAGGCAAATGAAGCAATGCATATATAATTCGCTTTCAACCTAACTAAACTTAGGGCAAGCTTATCAAAGTCGTGGGGACAAATATGCGCATATATTTATTTATATAATGCTAATGTTAAAATTAAATACGTTTATTCATCTATATATGTATATACTATTGTCATGGTAAACTTGAGATTTAAAAAGCATTTCTATTTCTATGTCCTTTGCGGTTAGTTCATTCATAAATTTGCAAAATCTGCGATACTCCAGTCTGTAAAACTCTACATGCCCCTAATACCCCCAATACTCCAATTTATGTACATGTTCCAATACATATTCAGAAACAGATTGAGTGTTAGGCACGTACATTTGTATAGTGGGGCAGCTTAGCTAAACAATTGCGCATTTTGTGATAAAGGCATATAATTTGGTACACTTATAGCCAAAAGCATTAAAAAAAATGGCTGCCAGCGACAACTGTTTTCAGATCAATTTTCTTATCAGCGATGGATATGAAATGATATTGAGGACATAACTAGTTGAATTTATTTACCATACATAGTTTTGGGGAATTGCAATTTGGATAATACATGCAAGTCATTGAAAATTCAATATGGTCGCTAAGACACAATTGCAAACTCAAAATAAGTGATAACAATAACAACCAAAACCTAGGGTCTATCGCGGGAAAGTCTATTCAGCTCCCCCCCCCCACAGTAACAGATGGCTGTGCAGTCTGAAGCAGCTTTCTTTGCACTTGTACTGCCTAACACAACCCTTCATACATTTGCAGGAGACATAGTTGGACTGGCCTGCATCTGGTAGGCATGTCCAGAAGGGTTCATAGTACCCCTCAGATGTTTTGACCAGCCCCATCTACTCAGTGAAGGTAGTTCTGACTTGACTTTGAGTCAGACCAGAAATAGAAATCAAGTGAAAAGATGGAAATATATTTAGACTTTGCGAGAGAACTGAGAGAAATTGTGGAATATGAAGTTGACAGTTGGAGCGCTTGGAACAGTCTCGAAGAACCATGCAACGAGATTCACAGATTTTTTTGCCAGTGCCCCCTTCTCGATTTTGGACAAAACCTAGGCCCCAGACCTCTAACTCAGACATTCAGAAACCATATTCCAACTGGACATTTATTTTGATAGACTCAAATTTTACAAAAACTCTCGGAAAAAACAGCACAATAGGTAGTGTTAGTTGCTTGCTTATTTGTGTTTATTTTTTTACAAGGGTTTTTATTTTGGCGCAACCGACTGTGCCAATGCCAGTCTCATGTCCCATTCTGCATGAAGTCTATTGCGCTTCTTTATTTTATATTAGCGTTAAAGCTGAAAATCCAGCTTCGCACAAATATGCTGTCGGAAATGGAAGTAGAATCTTCACTGCTTGCAACGCAAGGGCTTGAAACCTCGAATCGCTGACCATCTTTAACCAAAAGTCCAAATATTTTGAAGATTCAAACACTGGCTTAAGAGTCAAGTCGTTATTTAAATCAATGAAGTCCTCTTACAAAGAATCAGGAACAGACTGAGTACTTGCTGTAAATGGTGACACAATCCACTCGTCACCAAAGTACTTCGAAAAGTTGTAGCTCAGTTGCTGCAAATGCTTTTGTATAACATCCCTCTCCGCCTTGGTAACCCACCCTCTCACCCCTAGTCTCATTATTGTCAATAAATGCTTTTAAGGTGGGGAAAAGCTCAAAATCACCTCTTAGTAATTTTGCCTGCCACAGCGAAGGTTTTTCTTGGAAAGCTTGTACGGAAGACGTTCTGTGGAATTAATTAAAAACAAAATAGAAAGATGTCAGCGTCTTTAGCGCAGACGTGTACTTCAGAAGAAGAGCTTCACTTCACCCCATTTATGATTTTTGGCACCTGCTTTCCTTTAAACAATTCTCATTCATTCAGCTGTTCCAGGTCTCCTAGATATCATTTCAGCCCCCAACCCCGATAATTCCCGATCTAGACGTATTACTATATTATACGATATTACTAAATATCAGCTAGAAAGCTTTGGATAATTATGAATATGAGAATGACTGTAACCCCAACAATTACTGGATCACTGGGAACGGCTATAAAGTTCTTAAAGATAAAGGCAAAATAGATAAAAAGACAGCAAAAATGAAAACTACCGTTCGCTAAAAACGGAAAGAACGTAAAGAACGTAAAGAAAAGAATAGTAATTCTGACAATCCTTGGTGTCGCTTGATTCCAGCATAGCAATGAGACAAATCTTATTAAAAAACGCAACAAAATACAATAAAATAATAAATAACGCAAAGTAACACTCATTTAAATTAAACATATAAACCAACGACAGTATTCGATTATTTTTGTTGCTGTCGCTATGTGTTCATTTCATGATCTAGCAGGCCCCAGACCTTTCTATCACAATATAAACTAATGGACAAGTCACTGTAACTGTTCCCTACTTCTATGCAACACTTGACGAACACTTGTAAATTTGTCTCTGATGGTGAGAAGGAGGCTAGTTGTTGCGACAAATTTGAGTTTTTATTCCAAACACCTGATTGGTTAAAAGAAGGGAACACGCTGATTTCAACTAGCAATCCTTGTATTTCGATCTTTTTCTTGCGAAATTCATTCGGAAGGTTTGAAATCCCAAACTTCCGCTTTTATAAATGCCCACACCTCCATACGAAATCATCTCTACTGTGCTTATAAAATCCGAGATAGCCAGCTAATATAAATATTTCAAATCAACAGTGATTGTGCGCACTGTAGCGCTCCAGCGTAATAAGTCAACGAAACTAAGTTATCTTATTGTTGAAAAACCCCGAAATTTATTGACCGAGAAAAATTCGCAATGAAAGCAAAAAAGAAAAGACGGTAATAAAAAGTATACATGAAATAAATAATATTGCTACTCGACGATAAATATATTAAAAGTAAGACTTAATGGTTTCCGCTCCAGTACTAATCCCCAGGGACTTTTTTTCTCAGCTATATTTACATTCAATTAACTGTTTCGTAAATATTGCAGGTTTTACGACGTTTCGCTTCAGCTTAAATCATTTTTTTCTTCTCCAAGGTTTAATATATAATAGAAAGTTACAACTATCCACATCAAATAAAACAGTTTCATACTTTTGTAGCGACAATCTTTACTCTTCGAAGACCGGAAGTCAATCGGAAGAAACACACGGGATAGTTACAGTAGGTAATAAAGTATCCGAGCCTCTTCTCGCCAATAAATACGAAAGCACGCCAGTAATGACAATCAACCCAATAGTAACAATGGTTCCTGAGGTTAACTGACTTTCTCACACAAGACATCTCTCACTACTAACACAAATGTATCAAACAAAAAGTGACAATGGTCTCTGCGGTTACCAAGTATTCAGTACTTTAAGCAGGGAAATCGTCAACACATAGACCACTCAACATCAACAAAACCTTTAATGAGATCTCAACCATTCAATTATGAACTTCTTCACTATCGTACACTTCTTCATTTCAACACGCTGTACAACAAGTAATAATAAATCTTTCGTTATCTAGGAAGCTGATATTCGACATAAGGGAAAATCATTTCACAGCGGAGGACATGGGCTAAGTGAGATTGACCTCGGGGGTCATTCGAGGTCACCAGCGGTCATTTATGGTCATTTCTAGCCAACTGAAGCAATTGTAGGCTACAATTTTGCATCTAGGAAGCTGAAATTTCGCATAGGGGTATATATTTTGACAGCGAAGGTCATGGGCTATGTGAAGTTGATCTCAGCGAAATCAACAGAGGGGAACAGAGGTCATTTATGGTAATTTCTAGTCAATCGAAGCAATTGTGGCGCACAATTGTGCACCTATGAAGTAGAAATTTGGCATAGGGTACATCTTTTCACAGTGGAGATCATGTGCTATGTGAGATTGGCTTCAGAGGTAATTCAAGGTCATCAGAGATAATTTCTGGTCATTTCTAATTTCTATTAAGACAAATGTAAGGGAGACTACTCATTTCTCCCCCAAATATCCTTCCTTGAGACATTTGTCTTTCAAAAGACTTTTAACTGATAAATATATGTGGTACCCAATAATATTATACCTAATAAATGTCAACACTTTCATTTAATCATTTTTGTTTTAATATTTACTTTTTTAAAGTATCATTTCAATATTTTCAGATGGTTTACCCATATATTTTTCAAAATGTATTCAAAAATATTTCAAGATTAAAATACTAGTAGGGATTCCCGGCTTCAAATTTGAAAGCAAGTCAATCAACCTTTATTTAATTTTATGAAATCTCTATGAAATATAATTTCTTTTCCTGTGTTGTTATATTTGAAGTTATTTTTCCACGGGCAACGCCGGGTATCCCTACTAGTTGTTATAATTAGTTTTGTTTGCTACATATATTCGTTCATTTTTTCAACATTTTCACTATGAATATTCGTTCTTGTATATCTAAAAAAAATTGCCTGCCTATGTGCACTCGTGTTTTAGCTATTTATTCAGCTTAGCCAAATCTGACACAAGGTCACAACAGTGGAGCACACGGAGAAGATCGTACTAGTAATAGCTTGCAGGAGTATCTTGCTAATCATCGCTCTATTGCTCGTGTCTTATCATCATCATCATCAGCAGCAGCAGCAGCCGCCGCCGTTATAAATCCACTGCTGGACAAAGGCCTTTCCCATCTCCTTCCATGACAACCTATCTTGTGCTAAACTCTGCCAAGTCTTACCAGCAAACTTTTCTATCTCGTCCCTCCATCTTGTATCTGGTCTTTTTCTACTTCGTTTACTGTCCCATGGGCACCAATCGGTTAGTCTCTCCCCCCCCATCTATTGTCATGTCTTCTTGCTAGGTGGCCAGCCCATCTCCACTTTTTCTGCTTAATTAGTTGTATAATATCTTTCACTTTATCTTTTTTTATCTCTTAGAGTTATCCCTAGCATTGCTCTTTCCATGGCTCTCTGTGCTATTCTGAGCTGGTTTTCAGCTCGTTTGGTTAATTTCCATGTTTCGCATCCATAAGTCATGGCTGGTAATAGTGGTACACAAAGTGAGAATAGACCATACGATAGAGTGCCAGACTAACTATCGCCCTGTGGCAGGCACTATCGCCCTATGGCAGGCACTATCTGAATTCTCATATGCATGTGCATATTTGCAAATACATACATATAAATGGCACAAAAATGGCACAAAAATGGCACAAAAATGGCACACAGAATCCTCTGGTCCGACCTGCATGGTTCCAGAGCGAGGTCGAATGAGACTGTTCAGTGGATTATCACTTGTCACAGGGGTCACAGGGGGGTCACGTGGTTAGATTATGCAGTAACAACCCAACAAAACACTCCTGATCCACTTAAAAATAATTGTTTTAGCACTCAATGTCATGCATTGAAAATCAGTAAGAAGGTGATTGTCAGTGGTCAGGAATGAATGCAAGCCTTACTGACAGACAGAATACAGCTATACATAATACATAAAACACAATGTGTGTGTATATATATATGCCAAACGTTCACGTTCAGACCCCCTGAAGGAAAGATCAAACCGGTTGAGGCCACGAACCCAACATCTTATTCTATATAATTTTGTTATAATACCTAAATACTTCCAACAAGTGTGGCCTTTCCTTACTTTTCCCCTTTTTTTTATATAGATATAGTGTGTAACACTTTTCAATAAACACTCTACTCATCCTATGCAGAAGTGCCGGTAATTGATACTTTGATCCTAGGCAGGGCGCAAAGACACTCTGATACTAGGCAAAAGTGCCGATCCATACGTATATAGTCCCGTCATTTTTGTCGGGTACTATATTAGTTATGTGTATAATGTGTGTGCATGTGTGTGTCTGTGTGTGTGTATGCACGTGTGTGTGTGTGTGTGTGCGTACGCGCGCGTGTGTCAGTTTGCATGTTTAATAGTATATACTTTTCATATATGTCGTAGGTTATAACGAATTTGTAATTTCCACCATCAGTGTTACATAACAATCTGTAATTCGATTTTGACGACACAATCAAAGGTTCTATACTTTGAATGTTCATATACAACTTTTTAAATAAATTAGTTTCTGCCTAAAGAAAAAAGCATTACAGTTATGTATCAGTGGTTATTTATTTACAAAGCTTAATGTCTGAAGATCGAATTCTCGTGAAATCAACTGTACTGGTTGTA
>VCCN01005046.1:592526-603188 GCA_006491835.1 Architeuthis dux | reverse complement strand
ATCTGACAGGGAAATAAGAGCATATATATTATAAAAGAAAGAACCAGACAAGCTTGACCGGTTCCTTGTTTTATAAGATGTATATCGCTCTACTTATTTTAACGATTATTTCTTCTTTATACAGGTATCGTCTACATATATCCGATTTACGGATTTATACTCTGAAATAATTTACCTTAAAATATATCTTCGACTATATATATACATATATAGTGGGGAGTTCAATTTACAATGTAAGTTTCGACTAAATTGATCCCTTAGTTTGCATTAGCATTCTCTTAAATATTCTTTTAAAATTTAGATTATTTAGTGATATCTGTCCACCACCACTATTTAATTTACAATGTAAAAAGTAGCATATATAGGTGACGGGGATTCGTAATTTCCCTGGGTATACTAGTTTAATATCTTACTGGGCATCACTCATAAATCTAGTGTCGAATACTTTCCGTGAGGCTTTATTAAAACTCGATCTCAAAATTCCTAAATATAAACGTACGGGAACTGCAACATTCAACACCAGTAAATGTATATCTTTGAATAAAGCTTAACATACGTGTGCTCGTGTCTACTTTTGCATTGCAACGATTTGATGATCAAGTAAAACTAAACAATATAACTCGCACATCTGATATTTTTATGGCAATTCATTTGGCAATAAAATGGTACGACATAGCTTAGCTTCAACGACCAAGAGAAACCAATTATTAGAAACATGTTGCACGCCATTCAATACTTTTATATAAGTATCAGTATCTCAGTGTGTTACAGACATTTGTAAGGAAGAATGCCTTGTTCTTGGTCGAGATATACACAGCATCGGCAATCAAGGACGCAATAAAGAAAGGGTGCATCAAACAAAACAAAAAAAGTTTGTCCTTTTAGTGATCATTGATCACATTCAGTGTATAAGTATTAATTACCAATTAAAATTTAAAACCAATATGTGGATTTTTTGGTGGAGAAGAGATGAATTTAAGTACTTGATATATATTTTTCATGTTGGTAAGAGATGCAATTCAGGCTGCATTCGTGGTATAAGAGGTGACATTCAAATGGAAAACAATCTGAATGGCGTTCCTTGCATCCCCCCTTCTGTTAAGAAAAATACAACATACATACTGGTGTCTTTGAATAAGTGCATTGATTAGCAGTGTAGACGAAAGTTCTATTGCAACTGGGATTTGAAGTTTATGATTTTAAACTAAAGGCGTAATATAATCCACTCAGAGCTGCAGTCAGTGAACAAAGTCCAATTGTTAGCAAGTCATATTGAAATAAATAGTGTTTGTCTGAGTTCAAGTTAACAGGCTGACATATAAACTTGGACAAATCTCTTGCATTCAGCACAAATGTACACTTGTGTAATCTGCTATATTATAGCCCTATAAAACATTCTTCGTTTCCTCGTTAACTCTCCCTCGTTCTTTCTCTGTGTACGCGCTCGCTCGCTCGCTCGCTCGCATGTGTGTGTGTGTGTGTGTGTTTGAAGTATAAACACAAACACACCCAGCAAATTCAATTGCATCCCTTGGAATTAATATGGGCGTGGTAATTGCTGAATTTTGTATATGAAGGAAAAAGATTTGTTTCGGGATTCTAGACATTTCTTTCAGACAAAAGATACTTATAGTCCAGGCATTTTACTCAGAAATGTGGGTCAACGTCACACAAAAAATGCAACAAAAACAAACTCAACGGATTCCGTTCTGAATGAGAGAAAAAAAGTTTACAAAAACTGTATGACGGGAAAGTTTTGAAAATCGCCTAAATATGATCCTACCAAAAACGCCTTTTTAGCCATAAAAAGAATTTTCCTCAAATATCGTTAGAAAGGAAATTCAATGCTGATTAAAGCTTACAATAGAACTATATGCCCCAGAGCAAATGTCATAAACCCTTGTTTTAAAATGAAGAATGAAACACTTGTGCATGGATCCGCTCCAAAATGTAATGACTTCTTTTGTAATCTACTGCCCACCCTTTGACGAAATGTCATTGGAATTCATTGAGAACCTTTGGAGATACAGAACAGAGAGGACTAAATATAAAGTCTCCGATCTGTCCACACATCGTGGTTCTCAATGAATTTAAATCCTATTTTGTGGAAATAGGTGGGAAATAGGCTACTAAATAAGCCATGCACATTATCTCCCCTATGTCCATGTCTGTCAATACGATATCTCAAAAAGTTCTCAATGAATTTTTGTAAATCCGTTTCTCTCATTCAGAACATATTGAGGACACACAATCTGTTGTTTGTCTTTGTTGCAATTTGTGTGAGGAGAAGTTACATTATTACTGGACTATTAATGGACCGAATAGTTTTAAAGCCGAAACACGAGCACAGTAAATCTTTGTTATTGTTGACTTATTTTGTTTATATTAATTCATATTTTACTTGTAATACCTTAAGCTTATATTAATTAATATAAACTAATATCACTTTATCTTTTTAAGCACGTGTAGGTTTTACTCTAATTCCCAAATAACCGGTTGTTCATTGCAAGTTATCAAAGGAAATATAAAATTAATGTCAAACTTGGGTAAAATGCTCTTTTTCCAAGTATCGACTGTTTATAATTCGTGATAACCGTGCATTCAATTTACTTAGGATACCTACGGATATATCGCATCAGTTAACTGGTAATGATGTAGCCGAAAGATGAAATGTCTGATCTGCTCGTATTGTCAAGTAAGACGGGAATACTCAGAGTGACTTATGATTATTTAGAAAAGAAGTTACGCCAACGTTTTCACCAAATTCGCATTATTGTGAAGATGCGAAGGAGAAGTAACAATTAATATATTAAAAAAGTCAACCAAACAAAAATCACATTCAACATAAATACATTGAGTGAATAAATACATACCTACAAACATGCGTACATAGATACAAAGGTGGATCACCAGATTTTGTAGCCTGACACAGTCACTAGCTGACTTTTGATCTGATAATTTAATGTTCGATTTATGAGATTCATGGAAGAGTTGGGTTAAGTGCATTGAGAAGGAAGGAATTATGTTGAAAAATA
This sequence comes from Architeuthis dux, assembly GCA_006491835.1. Taxonomy (NCBI): domain Eukaryota; kingdom Metazoa; phylum Mollusca; class Cephalopoda; order Oegopsida; family Architeuthidae; genus Architeuthis; species Architeuthis dux. The sequence goes on along the minus strand of VCCN01005046.1, from coordinate 600,153 downwards.
AATATTTGTTGCGTAAAATAAAGGCTTTTTTCATCATTAGGTTACGGACTTATTTGGTAGTTTTCACAAGACATTGTGAGTTCGATTACTGCTGGCTGCTTCACTAGCTGTGCCCATGTGGCTGACTAAGCTGAATAAATTATGCACCTATATGTATGCATGTATGTATGTTTTGTCCACAGAAAAGTTGTTTCTGGATGTTCAATTTTTGGAGTCTAACAATTAAAGAAAACGGGCGTCATTTTCGAAGCTTTAAGAAAGAACCGTTTTAACAGATGTATTCAAAATGTGATTATTTGTTTATTTATCTATCATTTATTTGGAGTCTGGGAACGTATTCTGACAATCAAAGGAAACTGACTTCATTTTTAAAGCTCTAAGAAAACAACGTTTTTTTTCAACGGATGAAATAAAATTAAAAAAACTAGCAGCTTTTTAAAGTCAATATAACAGATCCATCAGCCCCAATAGTCTTGGTTTCGTTGCCATTGGAATCAGTTGGTTGATTTGTGAATTATCGTCTGCTTCGTGGAGTGATACAACAAGTACACGTTGAACAAATGCATAGACAGACATATTCGTTCTGTGTAACGTAGACCATCATCCTCGACCTCAAAGGTTAGCCACAACGACGACTAACAACAACACCGAAAATAAATTATTGTATATAGTCAAATTCGTTCGGAAGAATCCCTCAGACAGCCTAAAATACAGGCGTTTCTGTAGACTTGTAACCGCTGTCTACCACCAATTAGAGGACAGAAGTGCCATTATAATGATTATGCTTTCCTCTGGGATTATCAGCGCTCTGACATTTCTGTGTGTTGGTATCTTAGACAACTGTTATTAGAAAAGATTCTCGGCACAAAACTGGACGATACATTTCCAATCTCGTTCCCTAGTTTTGTGCCTTTTGATGTTGCCGTTGAAATCTCCTCTTTGATTTGGTAGTAGCACAAATAAGTATGGAACTTATACTAAGTGCCTTTAACTCAGTTATTAAAATGAAGCTTAGATTTATCTCGGTTTCTGTATTTGCTAAGTAATTTAAGTATACAAGGCGCGATACAGTCGATAATCGGGATATCACATAATACACTTAATTCTGGTTAACATGGACAGCATTAATTTACCATTTATAACGGAAAAGAAGGGATTCTCAAGATGTCACGAGTAAAGTCAACGTTTTCGACACTTCTCTCATGGACTGATATTTCACAAAGAAAATTAATGAGTTAATTCTAACTTCACTTGATAAGCATATCAAGGTAAGTAGAAACACATCTGGAATTCGCTGCGATTTCGTTAAAAATAAATCTCGGGTAAACTGAGTTGATCTTACCACAAATATTTTAATAAGAAAGCACGTTTTAGTGCGTTTTATAAACATGCCTGTTAGACAAATGAGGTTAATTTTTAAAACTACATTCAAAGTTACATAACAGATAAAGACATAAAACAGAAGAAAAACAATAAATGAACCAAAAGAAAGCGACGTGCATGTCGTAGAAAGCATCACCGATTGTTGACATTTATTTGATCTTGACGAAATCGGTGGCTATATTGAATTGTTAATGTTAAGAAATGATTAGCCTTTCGGGCGTGTCATTTTTGTTATTTTCGTTCTTCTTTCCCCTTTTATGAATTGGGCCTATGTATTGAGCCTTTTCTTTTTCATTAGAATGTAAGTATTTAATTAAAGCAATTAAATATCTACAAGTGGTTGGTGGCTACCATGAATAAAGATCTCCACTATTATGGTAATCTGATAGTAACAAAAGAACGAATCGCAAATTTGATTATTAAAATGATCAAAGGCGAAAGAATGAGCTATCAGTTTTATGCAATTAATAGCAAAAGACTGAATACCATTTCAGCCACCCGACCATCAGGAAGACAAGCTGTCATAGTTCATTCCGAATCCTGCTCATTTGTTTAATGGGAAGCCTTTCTTTTTCGCTACATTCGTTTTACTGATTCTGTTTAACAAAATGGGAGACCACAGAGCGGAATGATTACCAAGGAAGATTCTAATACCTTAATAGGCAATTAATCATAGCGTCCATAACATTGGAGTAGATATGGTTTTGGGACTTTCATTGTAGGCTTTTCATTTTTCCTGTGGTTTGCTCTTGGTGTCGCTTGTTGGAAGCAGGCGAACTCATATCACCATCAAGTATTCTTATCATCAAGCTTCACTGGTTCTCGTAAGAGAATACTGGTCTTCGTTGAAACCTGAGCGAAAAATAGGTTTTAAGTCAAGTAATAGAGTTCACCGAATGAGCCATCAATTGTCTGCGTCTGTTTTTCAATCCCTCGACAAAGTAGCCAATCGAAGTTGTTAGCAGAGAATTTGTATCAAACAGGAAATAATATCTTTACTAGGTTACCAAATAAGGTCTTTAATCTTTGTACATTTTATTGCTTTTATTGATCGTTGCTTTTAGTTCCTGATCGATATACGGTACTGACATCCTCCCTTATAGAAAATAGTCAGAACAAAGAGATTATTTTTTGAATGCTGGTAAAATAGAATGGGAACGTCATATACGAGGTGGTTGCTTATTGAAGGAAACAGAGATGAAATGCTTTGTTTCTGATGAGACTTGCATGAATGAAGCTCTGCTTTGTAAAAACTGTTCTTCGTTTTCTTAAACGAATCAGGGATGAATATGTTTAGTGGAATTATTTTCCGTGCTACTACTAAGACATTAGCAGCAAAGGTAGTAGTGATCTAGACGCGCACATTTACTCTCTTCCCCTCTTTTTGTGTGTTTTAGTGTGACAGAAACAGACAAAAAAGTGATATGGGCTTTTATATTATATTTATGTTACACTATCCAAGGGGCACACATTTCAGGGTGCACACACATTTATTTAATTTTCGGAGTGGGGATATTTTAAGATCTTCTTTTAAATAGTTTTATTTGTCTTTTACGGCAATTTTTCATTGTGGCAGCGATGGAAATGTATTATTTAAATTTGCCTCATTTGCATATATGCGTAAAGCCTACAATCAGTTAAGGCTGTAAGATCTGCATATTTTCACAGTTCCGAATCCACATGTATAAAACGCAATAGGTATATAAAGGTGCTTAAGCTTTTTCACTTCGATCGAAGCTAACTTTAAAAGAATTTTAATAATATCATAACTCGAAGAGGTGGTGTGTCATTAACACTGCAGGGTAGCCATGTAGCCATGGCTTAAAAAAACGGTATTGCTTTTAAAGTACACCGAAACCGTTGGCCTGGAAAGCAGCTGAAGATTTTCGAGTTAAATACACTTTTGTAATTTCAGTGTATAAATTATTAACCCTCTGAGTAGCAGTAGGGAAACATTCCTTCCTCTTTGTTAAACTTTAACGGAGATGGGGGACCTACTACTTCATCGACAGACGTGGTTGGATAGCTGCGCTGAGAGGTACGGATATTTTGATTTTGGTTTTTCACAGTTAAATCGTTAGTGCTAGAAGTTGTAAAAGACTTTATAGACTATATATATTGGATACGAAGATATCCATGTTTCGACTTATTAGGTCGTTTTCAAAAGGTAATCAGAGAAAGTGGTGTGTCATGTCTGCATGGAGATATAAACCTCGGTCTATATTAAATACCTAAAAACTTCCAAGTGTGGCTTTTCCATACTTCTTACCTTTTTTCTGACATTTATTGGACCCTTTTCAATGAGTGCACCGATACTACAATCTGATCCTAGGCAGAAGTGCCGGGGAGTGACACTTTGATCCTAGGCAGAACGCACAGATAATCTGATCCTAGGTCGATGTGCCGATCCATACGTAAATAATCCTGTCATTTTTTGACGGGTACTATCGTAGTTAGAAATAATTTGCCTCAATGTTACTTTGAGAAAACAGGGTAAGAAAGTGAATAGTTTACCAATACCTTGACACGCCTCCAATAAAATTAACAGGTCTTTAACTTTTTAATTTTCGATAACTTAAATAAATATTATCTTGAATTTTATTATGAGATGAAGTATTGTCAATTATTATTAATTTCTGAATAGTATTCATTTCATCCTGATTTCCGTTGCTTTTTATCGCAACTACTCTACGACCATTAGTAAACAAGTGTATGTAAAGAAATATCAAATATAGTAGCATCGAGCGTCCGGGTAAAATAAAGAATAAAGTTATTGGGTTAGATTTTAGCTTCTGTAAATGTTGGCTGTCGTAGCTCAAGCATTAGAGCAGCTGTCTCTCTGAGACAGAATCCCCGACGAAAAAGGGATGCGAGTTCGAGTCCCGCCGACAGCTTATTCTTTATTTCCGATTCGCGCCGTTTACTAACGGCTGTAGAATGACGGTCTGAGAAGTTGCGATAAAAAGTAGCCGAAATTAAGATGAAATTAAAGAGAACTAGTAAAAAATTAATAATAAGTAAATATGAACTTTGTTATGAACTTTGAGCCAACATAATATAATAAGTCATTCAGAAGCAAATCGTTTCTGGATCTCAGGGTAGGGATCCCGAATGAAGAAATTTGGAAATCATTTGGAAAATGATTGGAGGCATTGGGAAAGAGAAAGATAGAAAAGGGAGAGACCGCAGAGGAATAGTGACTCATCAAAAATATAGCAAATGTGTTAATAGGCAGATAAGATAAACACAATTAAATAAATAAACAGCTGATTATTGTTGCAATTAATGACTGTCTGTTTAGTTAGTGTTTAGTGTTTGGAGCTGAAAGTAGTACATGTAACTGTGATGTCTCGAGTAAGTTATATATTTCTGAAATATTGGCGCTACAAAATCTTTCGACTCTCTTACCAGTCAGGACAATACCAAAAGGAAAATACCCATTCGGGTGACGAAGCAAAATTAAAAAAGTAAACAGGAAGAATGATTTTTTTCTTTTACATTTGCAGTTTTACGAAGAAAGGACATTGCGGTATTTGTGGAAATAGAGAAAAGGATTTGTGATAGTTTAGGTGTAGCTTTTAAAGTATAATTAACGTTCTAAATTCTAAAACAAATTTAGAACTAATATATAATTACATCGGAATTATGAAACGAATTAATAACACATGGGAGAAAAATGAATTATTCTACAGAAGAAAAATACTTATGTATAGATTTTTTCGGACTGTTGTCCTCATTTGTGAGCACAACGTTTCGACCCTACAGCCTTCTTCAAGTGGGTGTTGTAAATGGGGAGGGGAATGTTCTCAGCGGAATGAGGTTATTCCGCTCCCACGCTTCGATGCCCCCTCCCCGTCCAAGCATTCCGAACCCTCCCCATTTACGACACCCACCGGAAGAAGGCCGTGGGGTACAACGGTCGAAACGTTGTATTCAAAAGATGAAACACAAAGAAACTACACAGGTCCTTTAAGATACTAAGATGAGTAAAAGTGTGTGTGGTAGTCAACTATGGTACCAGCAAGAAAAAAGCAAATAGATTTTAACGATCGGAACGAAGGTGACATTAAATATTTTCCCAGTATTTATTGGAACCTTCTATAAAATATTCTAAAATATATTTCATTACTCCCGGAAAACCCTTATATAAGGAACGCATGCTCTGATTTCTTTAAACAGACAGGTTTTGGAGTCTCCAGCCATCCCGTGTCTCCGTTTGTATATTCAAACTTTAAATGGTATCTTTGGTTTCCACTTCCCTGATGAACTGCACATTGTCCTGGCTTATCTGATGTATTGGCTGGATGTGTTGAATCCGTCAACTAGTATTCTGATGTGTTCTCTGTATTTCTGCTCAAACAACTACTATTTTGATACACTCTTCACGAAAATATCACATCTAACTGAACCCTGATTTTCGAGACACACTCTAGTATCAGGCCTCTTTTTGTACCTAATGTAACAGCTGAAACAGATATTTGTTTTCGTTAAGTTTTTAAATCCGTCTTCTCGTCATTTCTTGCCATGGTCCACTAGACACTAGACGATATGATTAGGAATTGCGACCTGGCAAAACCATACACCGTACTCATCATCATTGCGCTATAAATTAGTGTCCATTAACAACGTATATGCTTTAGTTGTATCTTTGTATAATGAAGTAATGGCAAGAAGACATAATTACAGAATTGGCAGTCAAATCAATATAATATATTTTGGCTTGTAGTTGTTATCGATTTAAGTTATATTATTTTCCATTACCTGACTGTCACTGTTTTTAGAAGGAATTCTGAATTATTAAACCGTGGTAGGCCACTTATCACGTATTAAAATAGATGTTGGTCTCTTACATCTCAGCCAACCCATAAGGTGAGGTCATAGGGAAATATGCTTCGTAGGAACAGGCTGTATAATTGCTGTATTCTTAGAAAAATTAATGAAGAGTTAGGCTTAATTTGCGTTTTTATGACTTCGTACGATCGTCTAACTAATTTGTATAAACGTCGTCTGTAAAATTATATACCCAGCGTCTAGAACTATCTCTCAACGATAACATCGTAAAATACGGAGTAAGCAGCAGTATTAAGATCTTATAGAATTATTACTATTGCTAGCGATGCATATACTATTGATTTTAGTATGATGATAATGATAATTGTAATGGCGATTCTGTTGCTTTAAGTGTTGTTCTGCATTGTGTTCGTTCGGTCAGCCATTGTGTTTGACTGTATTAGTCACAACGTTAATCTGATCGCAGCTGGCAAAACAATATCCTCCTCTACCCCTTCGGATTCACCGGTTTTGTTTCTAGTTCACAAGGTGGAGGACTAACAGAAGATTGTTATTAAGACTATGTAGAATTATACATTTTAATGATTGTTTATTGACATATACATCAGCAGTTCAATACACTGTACACATTTGCTATATTTATGAAAACATCTACACTTACAGTCTATTATCGACTGTTCAAATATATATAAACGAATTATATAACAGGTGCCTCATTTACAGTGATGATTAGAAAGCTAGTTTCGTAGATGGTTCCCGCTTGCAAGTGAGTTTGACGCCCTAATATTGTAGCCTTGTGTCAGACTAAGCCAAGCTTAGTAAATATCCACTTATGTTTTACATAAAAGTGCATTTCTAGAGATATCGGTAGAAAAATGTCCGTATAGAAAGCATGAATCTAACTATTTTGAGCTCCTTAAAAGGGGAAAAAGTCTCCCGTCACTTTTGACCCCTTAAATGTGAAGAAAAAAATTTCCCTTCACTTCTGACCCCTTAAAAGTGAAAAAGGTTTATCTTCGCTTTCGACCCCTTAAAGGAAGGTGAAAAAGTAACCCATCATTTTTTACCCCTTAAGGGAGGGAGTCTCTCTCCCATTACTATTGACCCATTAAAAGTTCTCTCTTCACTTTTGACTACTTAAAGAGACGAAAGGTTTCCCTACACTTTTGACTCCTTAAGGTGGAAAAAGTCTCTCTTCATTTTCCATCCCTTAAAGGTCTCTTGTTCACTATGGACCCCTTAAAGGGGGTGTCAGCCTTCACATTTGATCCCTTAAAAGGAGGAAACGTTCCGCTTCACTTTTGACACCTTAAAAGAGGAAAAAGTCTCCCTTAATTTTTGAGCTTTTACATGGAGGAAAAGGTCTCCCATCACTTTTTGGGGTGGGGGGCTTCCCTTCACTTTAGACCCATTAAAGAATTATGTGGAAATGAAAGATTGTTAAAAGCGTGTT
>VCCN01005046.1:524788-537549 GCA_006491835.1 Architeuthis dux | reverse complement strand
CAGACTTATTATTATTTCTTTTCTAACATTCTCGCATTTTATTATTCTATATTTCTTTACATTTTATTCCAATATTTTTATTTTATTAATTTTAATATACTTCTTTATTCAACAATTTCAATTCTTTCTTAGTATCACCATCGCCTACTTTCGTTGCTTAAATAGAGTGAATCAATTCCTTTTCCCAATTCTATTCTCCATTCAATACTTAACATAAAATCCTTCTCCTCCACTTAATCAAACATCTCCAAAATAAAACAGCTGGTTCGCCACTATCGATGAATATAAACGTAACATGGGCAACAGCAACTGGAACAAATAAAATAGCAGCAAAAATAATCATGTTTTTTTTTAATGATAATAAGACAATGACATTATTTGAAAGTAAATCCATTTTGGGGAATTGATTACAAGTAACTACAGCAACAATAATGACACCCACCACAAAAATAAGGATATAAATGATGATAGCAATAAACCATCCTGGCAATAAAATAACATCCACAGCAACGATAGCAATTTTAATGACAGAGGTAAATGACATCGAAGGCAATAATAGTAGTAGCTTTATTTGTCATTTATATCTGGGTACAACCTTAATCCTCTTTGAGGAATGATATTTATTTTTAAAAACAATTCTCATGAGAAACTTGCTCAGCATCTCATGAATTCTCTTTTCCCATATTTCATCGTGCCATGACGAGATGACAAGCTTAATGTGCGGAAATAGTGGGAGTGCTTTGATTCATGCCTTTCCCAGCGGGAATCAAGAAGAAATAACCATAGAGGGTAACGACTTAAACTCTTGATGAGGACGACAACAATTTGACCATTCCTGGAGGGTCTATTTTTGATTTCGCTAAATACCAAATGTTTAAAAGTTGGTGAAATATTTTATTTCGACACGTGGTCGAATGAAGGCAAATCATGCAATCTAGTTATGTGACTAAAGTATAGGTCAGAATTACGTGGCTTTAACCATGAAAATCAATAAAAAGCGACCATCCAGTCACAGAAGTTAGTAAGTCTGTCAGACGGTAGTCAGAATCCGAGACAGGGGCAGTTAAAACATCCGTTTTCCCGTCTGTCGCTAAGACTAAGAAGATCAATGTCCTTTCCACGAACATTTTCGTTTATTACAGTTGGTACCGTGACTGACTGTGATTTATTACATATTCTCTTCCGTTTATTCCCCCCTCCTCTGACAACGTTTTGAGCTGTGTTCGTAGCCGGATAAGTAATAAAATCTGTATATAGTCTATTTAATTATTTATGAGAGATCAATAGGCAATTACTTAGCTTAGCTTAGTCTGGTACAAGTCTACAACAGTGAAACACCCAGTGAGGATTGAATTGGCGACACCGTAGTCATGACCTACAAGACTAGCTTGCTAACCATTAGCTCCACGGTAAGGTACCCTCATTAAAGATTTATATTTGCCCGTTACCAGTGCTGTATAAAGCAAGTAATATTCCGTTACGAGTTTGTCTATTGAGTATGCTTAGAACGAAAGAAACGTTGTGAGTATCATGGATTTTATTAGAACTACACTGACCACAAAACTTAATGGACAAGTTCTAGACCAAAATGATTCCAAAATTGTTTAAACGATCACGGATCCATCTTAGTCAAGATGAAATTTATACACTACCATGATTTTTTAGTAACACTGATTCTTTTATTTGTCTTCTGTAGCCATTTTAATGATATTTCTTTTTTTATATTGATTTGATGGCTTTGGTCCAGATTCCCGTTTTAATGCTTGCTTATTTATTGGTGCATGTGTTCATACGTGGTTCGGTTTTGAAGTACCGGACTCTTAGATTCATTTGACAACCATGAAGTGTTTGTAGTAAACCATTAAAGCAAAGAAATGATTGTATTCATGTTTTGAAATAATCAAGGAGAAATCTCCCTGACTGGAGTGTTTTCGTCAGATAAAAATGCTACCAAACGATACTTCTTATAAAAAGAAAGTCTCGGCCTTGGCCATTTTGATGTTTATCAAATACCCAAGCAGAACACTTATAGTATCTGTTATATTCTACATAACTGACAAACTCCAGCGTCTGCTTGTAATCGTTTCGATTGCATTCCACAAGTATCAAGATGCGAAATAGAACTAACGTTGGACATTCAGAAATGAAGCCATAATATTCTTATACTCTACCTGTTAAGTGATTTTGCCACCGCTAAATTCATTTAAGCATAGTCATTATTCCTATATACTTTCGCATAAAAAAGGTCTCATAAAAAATGTGATACTATTCAGTTAATTCAAGATATTTAATCATATTGATTTATTTGTAATGCATATCAAAGTACCGTAATGCATATCAAAGTACCGTAATGCATATCAAAGTACCGTGTAAAATAATGTTCTATACAGTTGCACATGGAAGTAAGCTGCTTAGTTGTTTAGATAGTTGCGTCAATTTTCGAGGACCAGTAAGATCGCACGATTTCGAATGCTGATTTTCAAGGTAGACAGGCCCTCCCCACTTGGAAGATTGGTGCAACACAATCGTTTTACCTTATTTAATCTATTTGGTCTTGTGCTGTACGAAGTTAAGCTTAGTAAATATCAACATAGCTATTGCACACGAAGCTGTTAATTAGGTTAGCAAATATTTCCGTATAAATAATAAGGATATTAATAAGGATAATTTTATAGATAAAGATTAAAATGTGCAGTATAGTAATAATGATATAGTGGACCTTGTTAAAGAACTGGATAAATTGTAGAACATGGATGTGGCGATTGTGCCTATCATTATCAGAGCTCTTGGAACAGTCCCAATGAGCCCTGCCAAAAGATATTTATACACAACTGGATTCTGAACGAGAAAACCAACGATTTTTCATAAAGCTTTAAGATATTTTATTTCATTATATTTTAAGTATTAAGATATTTAAATATTAATATAAAATTATTAAGTAAATTAAATATAATATTAAATATATAAATAAATATAAGCAGTCTCATGGAAGGATTATGTAGAAGTTATAAAAATATGATAGCTGAGAAACGTCTGACATGTCGTTGCGTGGCAGTTTTCTATCCCAAGTATCGTTGCTCAGCATTCTGATGTTCGCGTTCCTGAATCATCGTATACATATTTTGCTAAAAAGGTAAAATTAATCGTAATTGCAGTAATAGAATATGTTCCGAGAATCTCTCGTAAATAAAATAGTCCTATCAGCGGAAAGTTTTTGTCCCATGATTTATCTCTGCCAACGAAATTGGAAGTGGTATATGTATTCACTCGTGTCTGTCTGATTGTCGACGCAATATCTCCAAACACTCTCAATGAATTTCAATGTAATTTTGTGGAAGGATGGGCCATGGGCTACAGAATAATTGATTAAATTATGGGGCGTATACAGAAATTTGTTTTCGACTGAGAGATATATTTTGTTATTCTGCAGCAGAGAACAGTCCACAAAAAGAGGAAACGAACAGTTGATAAAAAGCTAGCTTTACATTTTAATCGATGTAACTCAATATTTGTACCTTTAAAGTTTTCTCACTTCTGATACCTTTAATTTGCTTGAATTTATTAGAATGAGGTTATTTTCATTATTAATGTCTGTTTGTCCACACAATATCTTCAAAAGTTCTTAATGAATTTCAATGACATTTTGTGGAAGGGCCAAGAAACAATTGATTAAATGTTGGGGTGGATCCAGGAATTTTAATTTTTATTTTTAGGGATAATGTTGATAGCAGAGGTGTGCATCTCTCTGTGCTTTCTAGTTTATTACCTGTTCTCATTTCTTCTATCGCTTTCTTATTCATGCGGGATTACGTTTTACTCGTTAAAATGATATTGCGCTCTCTTTTGTATTTTATTGCTTAGCTACCTTTGATTTTCATTCATCGCTCCTAATATGTATGTATTTGCTGCTGTTTTATTGTAGGTGTAAACTAATCAGCTGGAGCCTCCCGAACAATTCGACATATCCTGGAAAGACCCCCTAAAGACGGTGCAAGTTAAGAAATGGCTAATAATACCAATCGTTTGTACAGGACACCCCCGTCCCCACACTCATTTATATATACGTGTGTGCTTGTGAATGAATATATATATATATCTATTTACTGCCCTCTCTTTGTCATGTCTGACAATGGATATAGCAGCCATGACGTATCAGTGACAAAAATATGTCTCAAGATAAATTTGATTTCGTTTATTGAGCTGATTACCATGGAATGTCTATATATATGTTTTAATTTGGTTTGTGTCTCCAATATAAATGTGTATATTTTGTGGGTGGATGAGTGTGTGCATTTGTGTGCGTGTGTGTGTGTGCGTGTGTGTTTGTAGCCAGAATTATTTTCTTTGCAGTTATAAGCCTTCCCCAAGTAAGACGGGGGGGGTGACGGGTCTTACCCTGCAGCGTGGCTACATGCCTTTCCAAAGGGCATTAGTGAAAAGTGAACGCTAACTGTCGCAGCCGCTATTTGAACTCGGCTCGCCGACCCCACTCTCCGCCCAGTTACCATGTACATTCAGTGTAAATTTATCAATACGAAATGTATGTATCATGTGTGCATTTGTGCACGCTATAACATAATTATAACAAACAAAGGTAAAACAAATAGATTTATTCCAATGGGAATGACTATATAAATCCTTCTGTTGTGTCTACATGTACGTGCGTATATGTTCCTGCGCGCGCGTGCACCTTCATTTTTTCTTTCTGCTTGCGCACATGTGAGCGTGTGCGCGTGTGAGCGTGCGTTGTTGTTTTTCACTTTCTTTGTGTGTGTGCGACTAGATCTTTAATATGTAGAAACTCAGTGCGTAATTGATTATCTTTTTTGAGCTCATGCATGAGTGTATGCACTTTTCTATTTGCCTGGATTATGAGTGTGTCCATCAGTGCTTACGTCTCGAGAATTATGCAGAGGCACATGTAGCTTGGCCTCTTTTGTGTGTGTGTGTATACAAAATACATGCTTTGTGTAAAGATTATGTTTTTACTGTTTGTGCTTATGATTGTTTATTATATGTTTCTATTCCTGGAGAATCTTTTCCTCCAATAATGTCGCATCTATATTTGGGTATGATAGTGTTCTCAATATCCAAGCAAATTAATGCTTTGCATTTTTTCTCCGTTTTTCGTCATGTCCCCCCCGCCCTCTTTCTACGTCCAAACATGAACGGCTTCCATTCAAATCACGTCACCGTATCTTTTTGTTATTTTCCATTCTTTTCCCTGGCTATTGTGTATCTGCCGTCCGTCCATTTCTCTACCGGTCTATTCGTCCGTTTTCCCCGTTAATTTCGTCTCCACTTTTCAACTCTTTTTTGGTCTGTAAACGCTAACCTATGCTCTTCTTGTCAGCGTCCTTTGAGGGGACGGTCGTATCTTAACTCGTCTAGCCGTTGGTTCTATAACCTAGTTGACTTCTATAACTTGAACCTAAATGACCAGAAGGTGATAGTTCAGACACGATATGGACTTTAAAGTTTTATTTTTGTTAGATATAACATATCTTTATACATAATGGCTGCTGCTGATGCTGCTGCTGCTGCTGATGATGATGATTGATATATATATATATATTTGGAAATATGATTATTGCAAAGTGTGATTCTTCTTCTTATGGTAGCCTATCTAACGAAAAGTTAAAGGATTTTGAAAATGTGCCCTTTTCTCCCATTCAGTCAGTTTTGCCATTCAAACTCACCCATGCTCCATAATCCATGCTCCATAATCCTTTAAAATTATATTCCATTTGGCACTCAGTATTTCTATTTCACTTATCATTTTTTTTAAATTTGAAAATACTTTATTCTTTTGTATAGAATGTTTAAATTAATTATTTCTGTTTTACATTTATTATTTCTTAACTTTTATTTCCATTTTAGTTAAGTTTACCGTTTGTAAAATGTTCTTATAAAAGAACTTCACAGATGACTTTCTATCTTTTTGCCCTTAAAATAAATTACGTTCGAATTTAACAAGTTTTCCTTTGATAATAAAATATTGATTATATTGGTTATCTGTAAGTAGGTTTTTCGGAATTATTTGCCAGTATATATAAGGCTATATTTGCTAAAACTACAGTCTCTACTACACGAGACAGAACATGGGTGAAGTGGCTCATCTCACTGCTCCCATCATCGACTTACTTCAAACCGGATTGACATAAAGACGTCTCACCTTTTTAAAATACTTTGCATCCTTTACATTATGGAGAAAATAATTACCTGTAAAATCAGTATGGAAGCCGGTGCATTACCGGGCTTAACCGAGCTAATGCTATGGTTAATAAAACATGTTTTAAATCGTTCCCAAACTTTAAATCGGTTGCTTAGTCAAATGCACCTTTGTCAGGTACATCATGTTTAACCCTCAATATTCTAGAAATAAAACAAAACATATCCATCTCATAATATGTGTGTTCGGTTCATTTGATTCAATAACGACAACCGATGACAACGTGTCTTGTACCTATTATATATATGTATATATTTCTGTTACTACGGTTGAATAATAGAGTTTGGTTCAGTTTGTAGAATGCGAGAGAATCTCGAGCAAGTTTTTTTTAATTAGGTATGTGCAAAAGTTTCCGGTTTTCAACCGTGCATTTAGTCTCTAATTTTCTATTTAAAAAAAGAGCGTTGGGAACCTTTGCACATACGTAATACATTATCCAACAACCGTCTACTGCGAACCTTTCCTACTTCCTTGGATTTAGAAACAAATGAATACCCATCGGACAAAAAACTGACATCATCTGCAACATTGTAATTCCTGCTTGGTTACTGACCTTGCGTCTAGTATCGGGTTTAAGCCTTCGAGCCGCTTCTTCGCCTTTCGAGTGTCAATACCCATAACGGAAGACTTAATACTCGCAAATCCGCAATACCTAAGTGCGCAGCAAAACTAACCTTCAGATCTTTCATTTATTTTAAAGATCATTTTGCCCTTTTCTTTTCTTTATTTTGATTTTTTAAAAAGGTCTGATCAATCTCAGATGATATTATTGTGCCTTTCTTGGTCCGATTCAACCAACCAGATTTTTCTTTTAAAACAATTACTAAATCTCCAAACCATCTCTGTTCTCGTTCCCCTTCCCCTTCTCTTTTCTTCTCTTTCTTTTTTAGACAGTCACTCTATCGTGATACTGATCTGCTCCTACAACAGCCACCAATCATTGCACGCTACCGCTTTCCACTACTCACTGATCGATTAAACCTCTCCTTCCACGACTCCCTTATCCATCCCCGACTCAGGTTTTCTTTGCACCGAACGGAGAGAATAACACGCGTCGTCATCATCATCATCATCATCATCATCATCATCATCATCATCATCATCATCATCATTGAAACATACACGATTAAACTATCACCATCCCCAACATCATCATCATAGACATTATCAATAGTATTACTCTGCCCCTCTATCATGTTGTACGCTCTCCATCTATCCCTGCTCTCTATCCAGCACCTTTTTATATCCTATCGTCACATTTACCATTACTACCGACTTACATTCTTTCTTGTCCATTTATTTTCCACCCTTCGCTTATCGACACCAGATCATCATAAACAATAATTATCAATAAATAATATACCTCCACCACGATCATTATCATCCCAATCCTCAAAATCTAAAACCGATTCACAATTTCGATTACAGTCGAAATCTCGATTTTCTTTATCTCTTTAAGAATTGTTAATATCATATAATCATCATGGTCATCATCACGATATCCTCACATCATCAACATCATCACCAGTCGTAGCAGCAGAGGCAACCGAGGTGGAGACTGCAGCTGCAGCTTTCACCGCCATCACTGTCACGATTATTGTCAGCATCATCATCGACGTCATCTTCTCGACCGGCAAATGATATGCCGGCTGCTCATCCCTACTCTTCCTTCTCCTCTCCGATGTCTCTCTCCACCTTTCTATTGGCGTTACCAACCTCCCTCGTTCTACTCTACTCTCCCCCCTTCTCCTTCCCCCACAGAATGTTACTGCTACTTCGATCGACCAGCCGACATATTTATTACCGTTTACAATCAGAACATCGGCATGGAATGTCGCCAGAAATTCGGAGTTAGTATTTCCAGATGATACATTGACGAGTGTGCGTGTGTGTGTGCATGTGTGTGCATATGTATGCATGTGTGTGTTCGCATGAGCATATGCGCGTGTGCATGCGTATTTGTGGGCGCATGTGTATGCGTGTGTGTGCATATATATATATATATATATATATATGTGTGTGTGTGTGTGTGTGTGTGTGTGCGAATATATATTTCTATGGATTTACATTCCTCACTGCACAAATGAAAATGTATCGCTAAGGGAGATAGAATATACATTTTGTCGAGAGAGAGAGAGAGAGAGAGAGAGAGAGAGAGAGAGAGAGAGAGAGAGAGAGAGAGAGAGAGAGGCGGACTTTATCCTGACACAAATAAACAAAAATTAAAATGCAAAAATGTTCGATTATTTGTGTGTGTGTGTGTTTGCATTTATCTTAGTGTGTATTATTTATGTTTAATAATGTGCATGCATGTCCATTTTAACATAAATGTTAAAGTATTAGAGCAAATACTAGTTTTACTCCATCCTATTATTGTTGCTTTTTATCACAACACTGGGTTGATATACTATTCGATATTCGCTAAATAAAGCAAAGAATGTGACATTGGTAATGGACCTTGAACACACAACGCACAATATCGGGAGCTAGTCTATCATAGACGTCGCCTTAACTACCTCAACCTAGGAAACCCCGCTTATTAAAATCTGCCGACCCTCTTCCCCTATTATCTACGTTAACTTTGTTCTACTACCTAGTAATCGTAAAGTAATTTTTAAAATTTATAAATGAAATATTTTCATTATTTTTACTTTATTACTAGTTTTACTGAAACCGATTCTTCATTTCCGATTTCGCACTGTTTGTTCGAGCGGTTGGAGAATATATTGATCCAGAGTGTTGTGATAACAAATAAGGAATGTTTGGTGGTACTCCATTGAAGCCTTCGGTCTAGCTTAGATACGTGGTCGTAGATGATACGTTTATTCTATGACTGCACCAGGGGGACGTACAGATCCTGTTGGATCATGTAAATCGGACATTTCATACAGTTCACAATGGAGACAAACTTCCGTTTTTAGACGTCCTGGTTACCCGCACAGCAGGTGGATATAGCGCAAGTGTGTACAGAAAATCAACGGATACGGGGTTATATCTGAACTTTAAGTTCAACCGACTTTTGTATTAAGAAGGCATTTGTTCTTTGCCTTCAAAACCAGGCACAGGTCATCAGCAGCAACAATTCTGGAAGAAGAATTAAGGGAAATTAGTAGCACTCTCTGCTAACGTAACAATTACCCGTCCCTGGTTGTTTAAAAAACGGCAAACAGGAGGAGAATCCCCGGTACCATCAACTATGTGGCTACAGCGAACATTCCTAGTGTAAGAGGTGCGGTGGAACAGATCCAAAGAGTTTGTCGACGCTACAACATCAGGGTGGTGTTCAATAGTGAAACTACTCCTCACAGCCCACTTACTAGGTTTGGGCCCCTATGGGAGAAGGGTCTGACAAAAAGTTGCCTGTATAACATCCCATGCAAATGTGGAAAAATATATAATGGGGAAATCAGCCGTCCCCATGAAATCAGACTCTAGGAACATAAGAAAGTCATAGGTAGAAATATCTGATATGGTGGACTATATTACCCCCTCTGGAATGAGGTCAAGATAATTGACAGGGAGCATCGTTGGGGGGGGGGGCGAGGAAGTTGAAGGAAGCTGCATATATCGGCTTATCAACAGTCAGGATAGTATAGATTTTAACATCATGTGGTTTTCTTTGCTTAAAAAAGGCAGGTGTTAGGGAACATCCCCGTGTATAAATTTTGATTCGCCTGAGTACTTGGTTAGTAGTATGATGACGTCAGTGTACCTAGCGCTGCCGAAAAAAATGGATTGTTCTGGATTATTAATGACCACAATTTTCTTCGCCGGAAAAAAAGGTTGCCCAATTTCTTCGCGTAGAGAAGAAAAGTTTGTCTCTTTTCTTGAATTATACATCTGACGAGGGCTGAAGAATGGATCGGCTGAAACGTGTTGACTGTCCGAACAAAAGTTGGAAACCTAATTAATACTTTTCTCTACAAAATATTCGGTAAGATCTTATAACCTGGATCAAAGAAGAGTTTGAAGCTGAAAATGAAAAAAAATGTTTGTCTTTTTTAAAGAGGTTTAAAAAAACAAACAGCGTTGATACTATGTATGCAGGATCCGAACCTAAGCTCAGTTCCAACTATAATGAAAAACTGTCTTGAAACAATCATATCTCCATCACGTTATAATATCAGCTGCAAAGAAAATAGTATTTAGATGTTATCATTTCTTTTATAAGGGACAATGTTATTTGTTTTATAGTTGGTATTAATACAAGTTAGACATACAATTTTGAAAGCTTTTGGTTAAACAATTAGCAATACATTCAAAAAACAAACACGTGGTTACATATATAGAGAAAAGGAGGTAATCTTTCACTGGCATCTTATTTAACACCTTCAGCGACAACGTTTTCTTTCTTTAATGAAGAAGCAAAAACGTTAATGAACGTCCTTTGTCGTTAAACGTGTTGATATTTGCCATATTGTTTAGGAGCGCTGATACCTTTTGCTATGTGTGATTAAAGGCCCCCGTGACCCGACATCTACGCGCACGTCTATCCAGCTCCGACATCTGAACGTTGACTTTACCGAGCACGACTTTACCGCGCAAGGACAACTGAGCGCATTATTATACTTTTAATGAAAAATTATATTTTTTGGATCATCTGTATAACCTTTTGATGCTGTTTATGTACGTGAAACCAAAGATTACTAAACAAATAAATAAACGAAATCGAGAACATAAAGCAAATAAGAATTAAACAATAATTAGATGAATTGTCTATAACTTTGAGAAAACCCATTAATATTGCAACTTTTGTTGTTTTCTTTCTAAGTTGATGATAGCAACTTAAAAAGAAAACACAAACACCGTAACTGTAAATAAATAGTTTTAGTTTGTTCTTCCAGCAAACTATAAATTATCAAATCTAACTACAGAAGTAAATTAATTCACTAAAATAATTTTAATTTTTGTATCCCAATAAATTGTTTTAATTCCATAGTTTGTTTTTGTTGATCCTCCTTGCACTGAGTTTCGCTCAGTTGTCATGCGCTCAGTTGTCCTTGCGCATTAAAGTCGTTCGCGGTAAAGTCGGCGTTCAGATGTCGGCGCTGGATAGACGTGCGCGGAGATGTCGGTGAACCAACACAAGAAATATTTTTTCAATTTTTCCTGCTTGCGTACGAGCGAACGTATGTCAGAGTTTATTATATGTAAGAACTGTCCAAAACCTTTTTTGATATAGCGTTTCGGCTATTTGTTTATTCATTACCAAAACCCAAGACCTATATGTCTTGGAACAAAAACGGTGATGATTATTCATGTTATCCCCAACCATTTAGGTCTTGGATCATTCGCATTGAAAGAAGAAATAGCCTTGTCTATAACCTTTAATCACACACACACACACACACACACACACACACACACATATATATATATATATATATATGAAATTTGATTAGTATGGGCAGATGAAATTATCGATTTACAGCATCAAAATGTTTTTAAATATTTTCTCAAAGAAGTAAGGCGCCGAAATAATCGATTATTTTTCCAAACATAAGTCGGTAATCTGTTTCATTTTGGTTGACACTGACTACTGCTGCTATTGAATGGGTGGCACATCTTGACACAGCCTGGGAAATGTTTTGCACCGGTATATCGACCTACTGCAAAGTCGGTAATGAAAATGAAGCACTATGTCAGTGGGAGACGGGAAAGCAATGATGCAACACTGACTCGTTTATGATTGCTTTGCCGTCAACGATGGCTGCCAACATTCGGATGGATTTCCGAGTATTCAGATCTGTCTGGTGAGAGCACAATTATAACATCCATATGTGAACAAATAAAAATTCATATAAACACACACACACACACACACACATTGAAGAGCACTTTGTCAATGTGTTTAAAGCGTAAAGTATACAATGAATGCCTAATATCAGCTATGACTTACGGATGCGAAACATGGAAATTAACAAAATGAACTGAGAACCAACATAGAATCGCACAAATAGCCATGGAAAGAGAAATGCTAGGAATAACTCTAAGAGATAGAACAAGATCAAATTGGATCAGAGGGAGGACTAGGGTGAAGGTTATTATACAAATAAATAAGCAACAAAAATGAAGATGTGCTGGACACTTAGCAAGAAGATGATAACAGATACAGCAAAAGACTGTCCATGGAACAGTAAACACAGTAGGAAAACGTATTTTAAGGAAGGTAGCAACTGACCACAGTGAGTAACTGAAGCAGTAATGAACTGAATAATTAACAAAATACGGTTATATATACTTCCGTAAGACGGGCGTAAATCAGCGTCCCAGAATTCTGCAGCTAAAAAGCCGTGACTGTATTGTTTTGAAAAATATGTTATATTTCGCATAAATATTAATTAAAACTGTCAATGAAATTTTTTTGGAAAAATCCCAAAGTACTTACATATCTGTTTAACTTTTAAAAATAACATGTGTAACACTACAAGACTGGTTGCTTATGAAGTACTCACCGTGCTAAAAAGGAAAGGCACGGACAAACAAACAAACCAGCAAACAGATGGCTGAAATATTAGTATATATATAT
>VCCN01005046.1:437819-459129 GCA_006491835.1 Architeuthis dux | reverse complement strand
CACAGTTCAGCCTTACTGTCGGAACATTCCAGCAAGGGTGCGACAGGCCCCCGTAGCCAGCTCGGGCATCTGTCAGGAGAATAGTCTTTCTAGTGCCATTAATTGCATTATAGTCACACGAACCATTAAGTGTGAATTCATACCTTACTAGGAGTCCCATTAATTATGAATTTATTTCTTACTGGAGCCACATGAGTATAGCCTTGTGTCAAAGTAGGCCTTACACAACAAATCTCTATATATGTGCTCCTCCGCCTGATTATTAGGTTAGATAGTTTCCTACACCCCCCCTACCGGCAAAAATGGCCACTGTTCAAGCCCAGATAAAAGTCAATATTTCAAATGCTGATTTTTAAGGCAGGCAGGCCCTCCTCAATTGAATGATTAGCACAGCACAATCTTCTTATCTCCATTTTCCCACCACATTTACCTTCGTGTCACACTGAGCTAAGCTTAATAAATATCAATACATTTGTTTGTTGCTACTTTATTTTGATGAGAAAACAGCCTTATTTACATGAAGTACTAAAGAAGCATTGTCTAAAACAAAAACATATATGACAACCATGTACTTTATTGTCTCAAATATCTTTATATTCACGTTTTATATTTATTCGTCTAATATGCTATTTTATATGTTTCATGCCTTATTTTTTCATTCTTTTTATTTTATTTTAGCTTCTCTTTTTCTCCTTTTCTCTTTTTCACTTTTAATTGTTCTCATCTTTCCTTATGCGTTGAGCCTATGTTTTTAGAAATCTTCTCTTAAAGTAAAGATTTCCTAATTCACACCTCTTCGCCTTTACTATTTCAAATTCACTTCTTTTTTTCTCGCACAACTTTTTTCATTTTCCGATTCATTTTGCTTACATTTCCTTTTTTTTCAATTAATTATACTTTATCACTTGAGGCTTTTTCTACATCTCTCTTGACTGGTTCCTGTCTTGCTCCTGACACCTATTTATTGACATCTCTCTTGACTGGTTCCTGTCTTGCACCTGACACCTATTTATTTGCCAACTCAATGAAAGCCAAAGGAAAATAACAAACATTGGAGAAGCAGAACGCTTACAGCCAAGAGCTGATCACACTGAGACAGGTTGTTTTATGACAATGGAAAATAGTATGTAATTTTATTAAGTCGAACCTTCTATTGACGATAGATGATTGAAAGCATGCGACAATTTGCCATAAGGTCTATGTTACTTCTACACCATAACAACAAAGAAGAAGAAGAAGAAGAAGAAGAAGAAGAAGAAGAAGAAGAAGAAGAAGAAGAAGAAGAAGAAGAAGAAGAAGAAGAAGAAGAAGAGGAAAGCACGGGAATGGAAGTTATGGAAATAATTTTAGAAATGGATGTAGTTGGAAAGAAACATAAGAAATGAAAAAAAGAAAAAGAGTTGGAAGAAGGAGAAGGAGTTGCATATTTCCTTCCGGTGCCAGGAATTTTACTGCTGATTTTCAAGGCAAGTAGGCAGGCTCTCAGACCTTCCATACTTGGAAAATGAGCATAACATAAACTCAAATAGAGGAAAGACTCTCTTTGGCCTTGTGCCGTACTAAGCTTTGCGTAGTAAATACCAAGAATAAGAAGAAACAGTATAAAAGAGAGAGTAAATGTCATTCAGACACAAGGACAAATGTTTGAAGAAATAAGAAAAAAAGAAAGAAGTGGTAATGAATGAAACGGACATGTAGAAAAAGTTAAAGAAGATTAAGAAGTGTTCAATATATATTGAGTGGAAGCTTGAACTAAAATTTCTACACACCGATTCCCTAAATTCTTATCCATCGTAATAAAAATTATTTTGCTTAGACAATTTATTTCATTGAAGACAAAACAAAAACCAGTGAATGTATATAGTCATGAGTATGAAAAAGTCATTTTTTCTGCGTTAAAAACTTTACTGCCACGACACTGTTCACTTCTCATATCCAAACAAGACTGATTTTCAGTTTTTAAATGTGTTTGACTAACCAGAGGGACTAGGGTGATGAAGTCGTACAATAAATCATGTGGTATTATTATACAATTGAATAATTCCTATTATCTATTATAAGTTTATTTGTAGTATTGGGGAATTCCTGTCAAGGTTTTAGTGAATTACAATTTTTTTTAATGAGATGATCCAATGAGCTTTATTTTTTAACCATGTGGCAATTGTTCAAATCTAAGAACAAAACCACTGTCATTCACGTCTCAAATTTCCATTAGTCCGTTTGTACTCAAGAAATACATGATAGCCACATAGAATTAAGGAATAGCGTGGAATAGAAAGTATAGCTTGTTGCAATCACTCTTTCGTTTCTTGTTAAAATAATTCATAGAGTATATCATGATTTCTAGAGAGCAGATGCCCTAGTTTCAACACAATGCATCCTTATTAAATATTTATCCCAAGGACACACGCATGGGAATCGAACAACATCAGTGATCTGAGTGACTTTCTCGCCAACCATTGATACCTGCTGGGTACTGAAATTAATCTTCATTAACGCTTGGATGAGCCTTATTGGTAGGTTAGATCATTTACTATTTACCACTGACACAAGAGACCAGTGTTCGAGCCAGAATAAATGCCAGGATCTCACATGCAGTCCCGCCCTACTTGGAGGATTGGCGAAACAAAATCATCCTATCGCGATTTTCTTGTGCCATACAAAGCTAAGCTTAGTAAATACCAGGCGCCTCACCAAGGATAGAATTACTACGGTAGTGTGTTTGACCCTCATTGGGTGTCCATAACTTGTAGCTTCGGGCCAAACTAAGCTAAGCTGTGTAAATACCTATTACGTCACCTTGCCGCGGAGTAATGGATCTCTGGGTGCCCCCACATTTGTAGCCTTATTCCGTACGAAGCTAAGCTTAGCAAATATCAGTACTTTGCAGAGGCAATTATTATTTAAAATTGTCATAAACTCATATGTAACAATTACATATTACAGCGCCTCAACGAGGAGTATTAGTTAGAAAAGCTGGTCTCAAAGACCATTACTACCATAGTCAGTTCGGACAGCTTAGCTTAGTCTCACAGAGAGTATGGCGCACCAAATCAGGATCGAATTAGCTACAATAGTTTGCGTTAACTATTGTTCCACGATGAGGTGCCCATGTTTTTGTCAGCTTATTGAATCAACTCGACTAAACACTACAAGTTATTCGAGCATAATAGTTTTACTAGACAAATGCAATTGCTTCTAATGAGAGATTATTTTTAATATCAGATAAAGTGTTATGAAGCGAATAATAGAAGCACTGGTTTTCTTGGATAGTTTTGTTAACAAAAACTGAAATAAAAACCATGCATTTCACACGTGTAGACGAAAAAGTTATTTACTGCGTAACATTCTATCAGCAAATATGTCTTGCTAGTTTAGCTGCAAAATGCTTTGTATCAAGGTTCTGAACGAAAGTATGTGCGTTCCGCATTTCTTATAGCTCTGAGTCAGTTCCAATTCTTGCTATGATCAATAGATTTTACAGATCTGTGTTGATTCTATCTTTTCTTTCCATGTCCATTACTTGTCGACGAGATGGAAAAGGTACTTAAAACGTCTCGCCAAAATGGTTCAACACAACTTCTAATGTAGCACATTGAGTAAATCTTTTTCTACTCCGTATCGTAATAGCTTTTGAAAGTTATTGAACAGAATTCTATAAAACCAACGGCAATAACATTCTAACTAAAATCACGTATTTAATGTTTATACATTTCTTTTTTGCTGTTGTTTATTTTATTGTATAGATTGAAGATAGCGTGCTGAAATCATAATCCCTCGATTCTAGAATCATTTGAATTGTCTTTTGAATTTATAAAAAATCTTTGAAATATTTCATGATAACCATGATGTTTGCTAATTGATATTGCTTGTAACTGCCAACTGAGGTGGAATATCATTCCATTTTTAATTCCGTTTATAATTCCATCTATCTGTCTGATGAATGGCTAGGGCATATTTAGTGTTCCAATTGTAAGTCAATCCGTTGAAGACGTGATCGACGTGGGCTATTGACCCGCGCCTACCATATCGATGATGATGTCCTCTATTTGTTCGAGGCAAAAGAGGAAGCATGCACAGAAGAGAGATTTCATTGCTGGAAAGTATTTACTTTCAAATTTGAAATTTCTCATTCTTTAAAATTAATTTCTCTTTCTGGTAAATCTGGTAAAGCAGTCTCTCCAGAAAACAAATCCTTTTCAAAACATAACGATATTTCTGCCCAATAAAATGATAGAAATTAAATCTTGGAACGATGTGGATATTGTCGACCATGCGTTAGATTGGATCTTAAGAAAGAAATCGGAAGTCGATAGTTGAAACAAAACCAAAGACTTATCATTCGATAGTCCATTGCTCTAACCATTGATTCAAACTCAACAATAATGTATAGTATGGGAATACCAGCATTTTATTTGCTGTTAGAAGAAGGGTCTTTTAACCCAGTTTGAAATAGTTTCTATTCTCCGATCTCAACGCATGACAAAGAGTACACAAATGAATCACAGGTAACAGAATCTCAGATCTGGAATGCTTTAATCTTATCCTTCAAGTTCTGACCCATATTCACTCACACAGGTAGTCAAGCGAAATATTTCTCAAATTACTACCAGTTTGATATGCTTTGGTGAGTATCATCGACGTTCGAGGTCAGACATAAGTAGGTTAAGAATGCTGGATTTTATGAGAGGTGCAATCGTGTTTCCAAAATGTTTAGATTTAGCGAAAACAAATAAATACCTATTAATCTATTGTAAATACAAACATTTTAGCATAGTTTTAGCGTTTCAGATATCCAACTTTCAATCTTTGTACTAGTCACAAAAATACTCGCAAACAGACTAACACTCTAGATGAAGATCAACCACGCGAGCAGGCAGGGTTCAGAAGCAGTTACTCAGCAATAAATCAACTAATCGAAAAGTCATTAGAATACAATAAACCACTTTGCTTAGCCTTTGTAGATTATGAGAAAGCATTTGACTCGGTAGAACACATGGCAGCCTTCAACTCAATGAAAGAACAAGGTGTTAACGAGAATTACATACACATCATTCAAAACATATACGAAAATGGCACTGCACTAATTAGACTACATAAAGAAACAAACAAGATACAGATAGCAAAGGAGTAAGACAATGGGATACAATATCACCTAAACTATTTACAGCGAGCCTTGAAAGCATTCTTTCGTAAAACTGATTGGGCGGGAATGGGAATAAACATAGACGGAGAACACATAAACCACTTGAGATTCGCTGATGACATTTCCATGACGTCATAAGAACCGGAAGAATTGCAAAACATGTTGACTGATCTGAATAGAGAAAGTAAAAAAGTAGGCTTAAAAATGAACAGAACAAAGACAAAAGTAATGTTCAACGAGAAAGATCATAAAAATAGAGGGAGAGGCTCTAGAAAAGGTTGACGAATACATCTATCTAGGACAGGTAATAAAGTTAGAGAAAGACAATGAAAGCGAAATAAAACGATGCATAACGATAGGTTGGAAAGCATTTGGCATGAATAGAGACATATTGAAGAGTAGTTTGCTTAAAGCGTAACGTATACAATAAATACATAATACCAGCTATGGCATACGGATGCGAAACATGGAAACAACGAACTGAGAACCAAGCCATGCTAGGGATAACTCTAAGAGATAGAAAAAGGAAAAGGGAAGTCTAGAGTAAAGGATATTATACCAATAATTAAGCAACAAAAATGGAGATGGGCTGGTCACCTAGCAAGAAGAGATGACAACAGATGGAGCAAAAGACTAACAGATTGGTGCCTATGGGACAGTAAACGCAGTAGGAAATAAACAGACACTAGATGGAGGGATGAGATAGAAAGGTTCGCTGGTAAGACGTAGCATAGGTTAACACAATATATGGTATATATTTGTCTTAGGCACGTCTGGTGCGAGTGATAGATCATATAAAAAGAAGAAATAGGTCAGGATGCACGACGTATAGCAATGATCAGCAAGCTAATCTTGCTGGCCGTTGTTAGTGGATTCAATCTTCATTGGATCTCCAACTGTTGATGGTCTGATACCAAACTATGCTAAGTTAACAAATCATATACACCCCTCCCCCCCAAAAAAGAAAACAAAACAAATAAGGACGCACGTCGTATAACAATGATCCGCAAGCTGCTGTCCACTGTTAGTGGGTTCGATCCTAATTGGATGTGCCACTATTGATATAAAACTGCAATGTTAATAAATGATTTGAAAAAAAAACCCAGATCAGAACGCACGTCTTATAGCAATGATCAGAAGCTAATCTTCCTGGCCGTTGTCAGTGGGTTCGATCCTCATCGGATCTCCCAGTATAGATGGTCTGCTAAGTTGATATCTACTCAAATAATGAACAGTGTGATTTTCTTGGTTCGCTGTCCGTAACACTTGACTCTTCCATTCAAGGGTAACATTTTACTGATAAAAATAACTCCACCCACCGTGGCCATGCTTAGATTATTAAATAGCTATTGGGTCGCTTTGGCGTAGAGTTGTAATTAGCAAGCTAGTTAATCCTATTTTAGATAATTTGATCCTCTTCGGGTGCCCCACACTTGTGCCCTTGTGCCAGAATAAGCTCTGTAAATATCTAGAATCCCTAATGCCCACTTGATATTTAATTAGTTTTTTAACCTGGGGCAGATAGACCACGCACGTTGAAAAAATAACAAGTTCAGTTTTGCCCTAAAGAATTTAATCTGTTTCATAAGCAGTGAGTTATGTGAGTTTAAACATGTATGTTACTAAATCAATATATTTTTTGTGTGGTCTCCAGTTGTAGTTTATTTTGGAGCTCTGATAGTCGCTGATACGTCCAATTTAAATGATGTTTGACTATCAGCTTTCCTTAGTAGCAAACATATTTTCCACGTATACAAAAGAGTTACGGACCCTTTTAAAAAAGATAAATAAATATGAAGACACGCTCTGATAGAATTCTGTAGCTTACCCAATAAGGTGATAAATGAACCAGGATGTCTGAAACCCAATCATTTTCCCGACCGTCAGGCGACCACAAAATTGTTTATATCGCTCTGATAGTTTTCCTGGCCTTATAAGGATATTACTTGTGTATTCTTTTTTTATGTGTGTGTGTGTGTGTGCGTTTATCAAGGCTATTCGTTAGAGAAGATTGTTGACCTAAATTGGATAACTTGCAGCTGGGACAAACCCGAAGTGGTCAAAGTGAGACACGGAAAAATGTATAATTGTGTGAGTGTATTTGTGCGCATGTGCGTGTGTGTGTTTATGTCTCCGTGTGTTTGAGGATTGATGGGAATTAAAAATAGTGAAGGGAGAAACTAAGAGAGACTTTAAAGAGTGCTGTGTGTGTTGAGGGGTGGGGGCTAGATTTTTGTATTAATGTATGTGTGTGTATGTGTGTTTCTAATTGTGCTATAGATGTATCGCTTTACCTAACCTGAATAGGCTGTTGCTCTTGTACAAACAACATGCATTTGAGATCTTCATAAGCTACAGGTATCTATCTTAGGCACGTCTGGTGCACGATGATCAAGCGTGATGCTTTTTCTAAAGATTGTGTCTCGTCATTCTTAGGGTGAGATCGAAGTAGCAATGAATATTAGATTAAAAAGTTAGTTTCTATTAAAAACAATTTGACTGGTGGTACTCACAGCTGTTGCTTATGCGTTCATATCTGGGTGGATATACATATATTAATGCAAATATAAACAAATATGTGGGTTAAATAGAATAAATATCTTCGATTTGTGTGTGACTTTGATGTTGAGTGTTTATTACCCTTAGTGTCAGCGAACGAATGAGAAATACATGACTCATTGCTTGCACATTATTCTTTGTAGATTTCTGAAGACATATGTTTATTTATATATGAATCTATGCCCATTTTCTCCCGCATATACATATATACAAGTACTCACAATATTTGACCTTGTGCCAGACTAAGCTAAGTAAATATCTTAAAGAACGCTTGCACGCATGTACACACACACGCACGCGCAAATGACTACACATTTGGATTTCTTGAAATCTGTGTTTGACATAAGTCCACATTAATCGAGAATTGAATCCATTAGAAATGAATAATAAGACGGGTATGCTTTTTATTGCACCCTGGGGAGGTGCTCTAAAAATCGCGGGGCAAACCCCGTGTGGCACAAGATGGAAACGGACTTACCATCTCTGGTTTTGTGAAACGGCCACGTTCATCAGACCCATTGCTTTGCACGTGTGTATGTTTTGGTGAGTTATTTTCATGAAATTCTATGCCTTATGCGTGGTTCTGGCCTCCGCATGGTGGTTGAGGGAGTCATGTATTTGCCACCGGTGCCAGTGGTGCAGCCGAAAGAAAGGATTCCGAATGCTGGTTTTCAAGGCAGGAATAGCCCTGTATCAGACTAACCATAGCCTAGTAAATATCTACTCTGTATGTATATGCCTGCCTCTATCTCTTTGCTTCTTGTTTCCACTTTCTCTTTCTCTCTCTTTCTTGGTAGTGTGAGAATACTTAACGTGTGCATGCGTGTCGTGGTGTTGGCTGTGCTCACCTGTGAATACATGCATTAGGACGTGTACATTAAACATATAATTGTATTCAAATGAGAGTGAATTTCTTTGCCTGCAATGCAAGTATTATTTATTTATATAAATATATTTATTTATGCGTGTTTTTCTGTTATGTGTGTGAAGGAGGCACAGTTACAATTATGGGTTTTTATTATTGTTATATGTGTGAGAATAGGATCAGTGTGATTCTGTGTATGAACATATACATATATCTTTGGATAGATATATAGATAGGTATTTGTGCGTGCGTGCGTGCATGTGTGAAGGATTTTACATGTACAAGATTCTGGTGTAAAAACATTCCATTTTGGTTACTGTGTGAAACTCTAAAATAAAACGGCAGATAACTAAATGTATGATAAGTGACCCAGGTACATGGATTATTATTATCAAAATATCTTCGTCGTCGTCGTCGTCGTCGTCCTCAAGAACAAGAACAACAACAACGACGACGACGACGACGACGACGACGACGACGACGACGACGACTACAACAACAACAACAACAACAACAACAACTTAAGAAATCTCTGTCTGTCGGTGTGTGTATATGCACCACGATTACTCGACAATTGCCATTGTACGAAGTTGACATTCGCCAGATATATTAATCAGCACACACGGTAGTGCAGTGTCGAGTTTTGATCAGTGGTTCACTAGAAATCCAATAAGAATTAATAAAACATTAAAAATTATCTAGATTTAGATATAAAATATCTAAATTTGATCCAGGTACATGGATTATTATTATCCAAATATCTTCTTCTTCTTCGTCGTCGTCGTCGTCGTCGTCGTCGTCGTCGACGACGACGACGACAACAACAACAACAACTTAGGAAATCTATGTCTGTCGGTGTGTTTATATGCACCACGATTACTCGACAACTGGTACGAAGTTGACATTCGCTGCAGTGCAGTGTCGAGTTTTGATCAGTGGTTCACGAGAAATCCAATAAGAATTAATAAAACATTAAAACTTATCTAAATTTAGATCGGACTACAATTGAAGAAATATGTGTATGTGCGCGTGTATGCACCGCGATTACTCGACAACTAATAATAATAACAACTCTTCAGTATAGAATACTGTGTCTAAATGGCGAAAATAGGATTAGAGAAATATGTACAAGCCAGCAATGGATATATCAAGCAAAGCGCTCGAAGCAGTACAACAAACAACAAAACAACAAAGTAGCAAACGAGGGAGTAGAAAAGAAGGCAAACAGGAAAAAATGATAACAGAAAAAACTATACGGGGAATTCAAAGGACAAATACAAAATATCGCAAACGAACGATCACGGACATGGCTACGCAAAGGAAACCTGAAGAGAGAAGCAGAATCTCTCATCATGGCAGCCCAAAACAAATGCAATAGGATGTCAAAGCGAAGATCGGCAAAACACAGACAAACAGCAAATGCAGCCTCTGTGGAGAAAGGGATAAGACAGTAAACCACATAATCAGTGAACGCAGTAAACTAGCCCAGAACGAGTGCAAAAACAGGCACGACAGGATAGCAACTGTTATACACTGGGAACTGTGTAAACGACTGGGATTCGACCATGTAGACAAGTGGTACCAGCACAAACCAGAGACTCTCCTGGAAAGTAGAAGCCATATATTACTCTGGGACTACGACACCCAAACCGACGAAATAGACGTGGCTGTACCTGCGGACGACAGAGTCAATACGAAGGAAAATGAAAAGCTAGAGAAGTACCGGTAATAGAAGGCGCACTGGGGGCAGTGCCAACGACATTAGAAAAAGGTTTAGAGGAGATAGTGATAAGAGGAATGATAGAGACTATGCAGATCACAAACACTACTGAGGTCTGCACGAATACTGAGGAGAGTACTGGAGGTATGAGACCTGCGACCACCAGTCGTCAGCAATGGCCTAACAGCTAAGTGAATAAGGCACACGGGGGAGGGAGGGGGAGCCAAAAAAAAAGGCAAAACACAAATCAAAAATAAACAACACAACACAAATTGGGGAAGGTTGGTACGGTACAAAGTGTGGGGAGGGTTGGAGACTTATTGTCACTCAGCCTTCAGCGATAACCACCAGACATTTGGTGAGAAACTGCCCACCACAGCACTACTGTAGAATGATGGAAAGTGAAAGGAGAACTGGAGACTTGAGGTGACTTGCCGTCACTCAGGTTCCAGCGATGACCATCAGGCATCTGGTGTGAACATGTAATAATAATGATGATAAAATCTTAAGTAAAATGGAAACTATTCAAAGCACAGTTCTACAGAAGTCAGTGAAAGCCTTCAGAAAGATGCCAGAGAAAGGATGAAATTTGATGTCACGCGATCTTCAGAAAGACCAGCCAACAAACACCAGTGTGAATACTAGAACTTGTAATACTTTTGAAAGTACTAAAATTACTATTATTACTAATAAGAAATTCACACTAGAAAACACATTGGAGCAAAGAGGTATGGTTAGACTAAGGATATACTTTGAAAACGAAAATCAAATTTTTGTATCGGTAGCAATATTTGAAGGAAAAGAAAGAGTTGAGAGCATTAAGTATTTTATTTCTGTTATGTAGTACGACCATTAGAGGACGATAAATTATGGCAAATCTTAAAATTATTGGATTTGAATTAATATGTAAAACTACCTAAAAATCCTTAGCGCGTTCTGAAACAAATGTTTCTCTTACATCCCATTTGCTTAGTGATTTCTCTGTCGATGATTTGATGCGGCATTATTATATTTTATTGTCTGAATTTCGAGCCAAACTAAACGAGACATCAACAAGAATCTATTTTTCAAGGGATTATATTCCACGTCAATCAAATGCTATCAATGCAAACCGATACTGGGAAATAGAGGTGCATGTTGGAACAAAGTACCTGCGTACGTATGTTTGAATACGCACATATAAGACGCAATTTGTATCCAGTCTAGTGTCTATTATGTACGTGTCGACCTGACACAGTTAGGTGAAGGAGATTAAAAGCATAACGATTGAATATTCATTATCAATTAATCGAACCAGATCAAAGGAGTTAACTGGTTGTGGTGTGATGTAAGCAGAACGTCCTACATTGCTAAGTCCAGGTGTTCACTAAATCATTGATCTGTGCTCAAGTCGCAAAAATTGCTAGGTCTGTGAAGATGAATCAATGACGCCTTTTTGTATTGAATGAAAAGTATTTTAAAAAATGACTGTGCATAAACGAGCAAATACACATTATACGCATATTAATTTCTAATATTCAAATCAAATTTTTGCCTACACTTTTCTCTGGATATGTTATTGGAGTTAAACGAAACGGAATAGAAACAGCTCAGGTTCGTAGTTCAATAGAAACCGTCACGTGATTAACGTCTTTTAGCAGCATTCTGTGTTGGGGGTGATCAATTAACACATTGAAAAAAGGTGATCAATGATAATGTTACTTTTCCCGCCTTTTGTTGGGCAGTGATCACTAAAATATAGTCTGAATTTAAAAAAAACAATCGTGAATGCTGCGGACACATACTAAGGTACCAATTTAGCATAAACTTACATTGAAAATTGACCCCACCCCCACTAAAAAAATATTTAGGGGGGATTTAAATATTTTTTTCTAGACATAATATGGAGTAACTGCTATAATTGTCAGCTCGCTAACTCTATTGGTACGCGTGCTACATATATACATAGCCAGCTAGCCAAACCAACTGAAAAACTGAAGAAAAGAAACCTGTGTTGACAGTTCTGGTTAGAATTTATGGTTGACGATTTCTAATAGCTCAAATAGCAGCAGAACTCATTGATAGTCCAAGTGTCGAGAAGGTTAAACGTAAAGAGTCACAGATATATTTTCCTCATTTTGTACGAAAAAAACAACAAAATTTGATTATTAAGATCAAACGATTTTGCACAGTTCTCTAAAAGCTCAAACTATTACAATGGTTCTACATATGTGTGCAAACGACATAATTATTGTAACTTTAGTAGCACAAGTAGTGATAGTAATAACTACAGTTGGGCCCGCTTGGTAGATTAGATTGCTTGGCATATTTCCAACCGGTGCCAGTGGTCGATGTTCATGCCCAGGTAAAAGCCAGAATTTTTAATACTGATTGGTACCATACAATCTTCCCGTATATGGCCTTGTGACGTAATAACCCAAACTTAGTATCATTACTAATAACAATTAGGCCGGGGGCCAGCAGGGCCTACCGTGCACCCCCACCCATGATTCTACATTTAGGATACCAAAATGTTCCTTAGGATGTTCTCTTTCAGAAAAAAAGATGTTCCCAAGAAAAAGTTGGGAAGAACTACCTTATTTGCATAAAGCAAAATGGCCGCCAGCACACACAAAAAACCCAGAATTTCATATCTCGTTTCCCAGTTGACATATCTGAGTACTTTAAAAGGCTAACTCATGTGTTTTGATCCGAAAAAGTCACAGCCCAAAACGTGAAGCTAGGTGTTGAGCATTTTACGAGAAAACCTCAAGTACACAGTCTATCCTGGGGATCCTAAGGAACATTTTGGTACCCTAAATGTAGCATCATGGGGGAGGGGGGTGCACGGTAAGCCCTGCTGGCCCCCGGCCAAAATAGTTGCAAGATCGCTTATACATCGAATATTGGTAATACTAATATTAAATTTGTGACCAAATTAAAAAAGAAAACGGAAAAAGTGCAAATGTCTTAATACGGCAAGAATAATACGAAAATGTTGCAGATCTAAAAGAACTTTTTGTCTCTTATCCACATTAATAAGGAGAACCTTCCTATAGGCCACCATGAATACACATTCAAAACTACATTTCTACAGAAAGGGGGGGGGCTATCAGTATTTGGTGATGGTGGGGTGGTTCTTAATCCGATGATAGGCTACAAAAGATATTTTGCTCTGAAACTCAAGAGAAAAGCATCAATACAAACACACATTTGCACATGAATACATACGGACTGGAAAGATTCGGGAATGTAACAATAATAGTCCTGGGACAGCAGAGGTTACCGTGCACCACACCTCATGATTCTACATTTATGGTACCAAAATGTTTCTTAGGATGTCCTCTTTCAGAAAAAAGATGTTCCCAAGAAAGAAGTTGGGAAGAACTACTTCATTTGCAGAAAACAAAATGGCCGTTATCTCACACACAAAAAAAGACTTTCAGATTTTGTCTCCCAATTGACATATCTGAGTACTTTAAAAGCTAAATCATGGTTTTCCGATATGAGCAGTCCATAAATACACTTTCTCTTACCATAAAGTAATTTTTCCCGTATTTTACAAGGATATATCAAGTATATGTGTTCTTTATAGGCCAAGGTCTATCGATTTTGGATTGACGATGAAGATATATACATATATATATATACATATCATTGGAAGGAGGATTCCACCAGCTTTCCAACAGTGTATGTTGTAAACTTGTATCTGCTGGGCAGGAAATGTTACAGCCGAAAACGTGAAGCTAGGTATTCAGAATTTTACGAGAAAATTTCAAGTACGCAGTCCAGGTTTTATGGATTGTGGAATTAACTCTTGAGGGAGGTATATACATATATATATCTTGTCAATTTGAATTTATTTGGCATCAAAAGTTACAGCCGAAAACGTGAAGCTAAGTATTCGTCATTTTACGAAAAAAGTACACTATCCAAAGTCTATCGATTGTGGAATTAATTCTTGAGGGGGGTATGTACATATATATATCATTCGAAAGAGTATTTCATCACCATTCCAACGGTGTATGTATTTGTAGCCATTGGGCATGAAAGGTTACAGCCGTAAACGTGCAGCTAGGTATTCAATATTTTACAAGGGAATTTCAAGTATATGTGTACTTTATAGGCCAAAACCTATGGATTGTGGAATTAATTCTAGAGGGAGGTATGTACATATATTGGAAAGAGGATTCCATCGGCATGTATGTACACCATTGGTATCTGTTGAGACTAAAAAGCCACAGCCGAAAACGTGAAGCATGTAGCACTGTTCAAGGAATTCTCAAGTACACAGCTCAAATGCTATGTATTGGGGAATTAATTCTTGATGTAGCTATATAACTATACATATCGGCTGAAAGAGAATTCCATCAGTTTCCCAACAGTGTGTGTTGTTAATTCGTATATCTTGGGAGTGAAAATCTACAGCCGAAAATGTGAAGCTAGGTATTCAGCATTTTACAAGGAAATGTCAAGTACACAGTACCAAGTCTATGGATTGTGGAATTAATTCATTGATGGAGATACATAGATATATATTGTTGAAAAGTGAACCATCCACTTTCCAGAAGCTGATAAAAGGACATACCTGAGGGTTGGGTGTGATTTCCTACGGTGGGGTCTGATTTCCTACGGTGGGGTCTCCAAAAGCTTTAGTAATTCACCTACTGCATTTCTACTAACATTATACAATAACACATCTCATTAAATGTTGGAGGGGTGCCCTCAAGGAGCTAAGACCCCGAGCTCCTAAATCTTCAGCTACGCCCCCCACCCTCGTGTGGTTTATTTCTTATCAATATAATTGATACTGTAAAGTCTTTGGTGCAGAAAAAAGTAGGGTATATATATAATCTTGAATTGTATGAATGACTAATGACAATATGTTAAATGTAAAAATGTAACTTTGACACTTTCTACTCTGCAATAACAGTATCCCGGCTCTGCAATAACAGTATCCCGGCTGAGGTTCAAGGAATGAGAGGGCCACCCATATCATATCATATCTTATATCTTATATACCCATATCTTATGATATGGGTGGCAAACACAGCACATACATCCAGGATCGCCAGATGCAGGCCACACGGATATTTGCAGGACTTCTGCCATGTTCAACTTTCTTCTGAAGCCCCGACGAAATGCATTAAGATGTATCCTCGTGATAATAAACATGTTTGAGATGTAACAAGCTTTCTCACTCTTTTTCCTTTTCCACATTGTCTAACCATACCCATCATTCTGTCGGATTCCCTCACATCCACACTATAAACATATCCAAAATCGATAGACCGTGGCCTATAAAGAATACATATACTTGATATATCCTTGTAAAATACTGGAATACCTAAAACTCAAAAATTACTTTTATGGTCAGAGAAAGTGTATTTATGGACTCCTCATGTCAGAAAACCATGATTTAGCATGTCAATTGGGAATATAAGAAGTTACCGTTGAGATTAAAGCTGCCAAATCACAAGATGCATCAACTGAATGCGTCATCTTATGTAATGAAAATAGGCATTTTGGGAAGTAGATATCCACTTCTCGAGCATAAGGGCTTTGCATGTATGGGTATTTACTAAGCTGAGCTTAGTCTGACATAAGGTCACAATTGTGGGGCACCCAGTAAGGATCGAACATACTACAGTAGTAAAAGTCTGTGAGACTAGACTGATAACCACTACTCCACGGCGAAGTGACCCATAGGTATTTACTAAGCTGAGCTTAGTCTGACACAAGGTCACAATTGTTGAGCACCCAGTAAGGATTGAACGCACAACAGTAGTAAAGGTTTGTGAGACTAGACTGATAACCACTACCCCACGGCGAGGTACCCAGCATTCTTTATTTATGACTATACGGGATTGGAAGGTTATTGGAGATTCTTGTCAAACAAAACAGGATGTCGTCATTACATTTCCAGATGTAGTGCTCTTTAGGAGTGAACCCTTGAAACTTTCGTCATCATTTACCTCATAAAACCTGAATATCCAGGGATTATCCCAGCAACTATAGATTCTTTAGTTTTAATCCTACAAGAATGCCCCCTTTTGTCCTGTTAACCAGTAACTGGTCCCATTGACGTTTGACGACAATCCCAAGTACTTATCCTTGAAGTCTAATCAGATAATACCATTAGCAGCTGCTCTAGTCACTTGTCAGTAGGGTTAGGGGGTGTAAGACGGATCTGGAAGATGGAGCAGCTGCAGTCCGGATCCTCATTCTAACACTCATTGCATTGTCGTTTTTCTATCGTTCGGACAAAGTCCAGCCTTTTCAAATTTAAAATCCCTCTCCCTGACACTCTTTTCTCACTTTCAGCATATCCTTATCCTCAAACACAGACAAACCATTACTTCCTGGATTTCATCTAATGAAAACGTCATGTCGTATTTATTTTTTTTAACTATGAAAAAAAAACCCCACTTAAACCATCACAATGAACGTTGTGTGAAAATTCTGTTCATATTATATGTATGTTGTTGGTATTTTTTCAGTGTGACATACATAGTTTTCTATACATAAAGAAATAATGATAAGTTTCTCCTGATATTTTAGGGTTATTAATAAACAAATTTCGATAATGTGAATATTTTGTTCCATGTAAATCATCAAGCCTATTCTATGTTAAGACCCGAAGTAATAAAATACTATTAATGAATTATGTTTTAGGTTAATATGTTTTAACCTTTCTGAAAAATATGATTGATGAGGTAGAATAAAATTAAATACTTCTTTTCCAATCATACTTTCATACTGTTATGACGAAAGCTAAAAAATTAGTAATATAATCAATAAAAATCAAAATCAATCGAAATACATTTATTTTATTTTATTCACTGTTTAGCTAGTTAGCTAGATAGATTTTATTGTAATGATTTATACTCTTTTCATTATTATATTCTATAGATCCACTTTACTTTCGCAAAACACTACTTTGTTTAGTAACGAACATTTTCAAGACTTAAGCACCAGGTGAAGGACAACTAAAAGAATGCCTTGTTATTCCGTAAAAGGTTCTGTAAACTGGATCAGCGTTTAATCATTATTACTCGATTAAATCCTTTTTCTACTGCAAAAATAAATGAAATTGATTACGTACAAAGAAATTGTTATGCTGTTTGAGTGTCACAGAAATGTCCTGGAAATTTCGTAATCACCGATTCTGAATTATGGTTACGGTTACCAGAGCGTCCATAAATCTGATTGTTGCTGTGTTGATCTTGTTTTTATTCATATCTTAAACACGGCTTTTCACAAACGTTTCGATATTTTGCCGTCTTTAATGAACCTGCTGATAATGTATGCTATAAATGCAGAGGATTTCTTATTTTGAAGAATATTGTTACGATGCTCAGAAAAGGCGGGTTATTTTAATAAGTTCTGTTTGTGTCTCGAGGGAAAGAGGGAAAACAAGTGAAAAACTATTGACCATAGATAAAGGTGTATAGTGGGGCAGCGTAGCCAACTGATTGTGAATGTTGCGATACAAGCATATAATTTGGTACGCTTTAGGCCAAAGTCATTCCAAAAAATGTGGATATTGAGCCATCATGAATTTTCAATATGTCGTCCATGGCAGCCATTTCAATAAGTTTTCAGATCAATTTTCTTATTAGCGATGGATATAATATGATATTCAGGACTTAATTAGTTGAATTTATTTACCATACATAGTTTTGGGGAATTGCCATTTGGATAATACATGCAAATCATTGAGGACTTAAGGAATTAATTAATAGACAAGTTTTTTTCCTGATTTTCAAAGCGTGCAGCATGCTAGGATTTTATTTATTTATTTTTGTCTTTAAAAAATTCTAAAAAAGATTCTAGAAAAGAGGAAAATACGTAATTTGATTTATAAATTCGATTTATCTAAAGGTCGACAGGTACGCATTCACTTGCAGACATGAAAACACAAATTTGCACTAGTGCGTGCCGTGAAGGGAGCATTAATAGAATCCAAGGAAACGGTAAATCTTTTGAAACGTATCATTGTCTAGCATTCAGGTAGGGCCTTAAAAAAGTGTGATTTTGTATATTTTTGCTCAGATTGTCATCAGTAAACATGTACACAAAACTTAAAATATAACAACACAGGAAAGCAAGTGATATTTTATAGAGATTTCATAAAAATGAAATAAGCGGCACACACCCAACCCGGTCGGCCCGCACACATGACCCGGTGGACCCACAGGCAGGCCCGCCTAGCCCCTCCTAAAACCTTTAAAAAACTAACATTTCTCAAAACTGCGAATTCATGTGCTCACTTTTGGCGTTATTAATTCGCACGTCAAATCAGACCATCGAATTCAAATAGAGCCCATGTTTTATTGTCGTGTTTGGGTTTGGGTCACGGTTAGGGTTTTTGCCCAGAGAAAAACACGTTTTATTATCGGGTTAAGGTCAGATTCCATAAGAAAAATATTGCCAAACTGGCATAAGCGCCGAAAGAAAGAGAAATTCACATTCGCGGTCAAGTAAGGGTCCAGTTCAGTATTATAGCTACATTGTAAATAGAAAGAACGCCTCCCACTAAAATCTTTTAAAAATTTATTTCTCAAAACTGACAAATTTCCGGTCGATTTAAGATTCATAGATTGAAAGAGAAAAAAAAAACCACGTTTTCCGTCGATTGAATTTTCCGTATTTTTAACCACTGAGCCATTGGTACTTCCACTGATTTTCTTAGAAATCAGTAAATTTTTAAATAGAAACTTACAAATTAGAACGTAAAAGATAGTTTTTGCCTGTAGGGACATCAGGGTTCAGCGCCACCTATCCTATGTTAATCCTGGGGTCGGGTTATCCTTTTTAGACAAATCTGCAACCCCTAGGGCGCATTCGTTTAGGAGTCTATAAAACGCATACACGCAAGCAAGATAAGAATCATTCGTCGTCTTTATAGTAATTGATAGTGACGAGACATTCAGTAAAATATCTGGGGATGGGACAGAACACAGGTTGAAGTGGATTCGTGCCTTTACTAGGGGAATTAGTGCAAAGTGAACATAGTTAGTTTTCAGCTGATAGTAGAACTCGTTTCACCGATTCTATTTATCCATCTCTATCTAAGAAAGAGAAAAAAGTGGTTGTTAATGTTTAGTGAAAAAGAATAGCCAAGCTTTTGATTTATGGCATAGATGTTTTTATTTTTTGTCAGAGGTGTTTACAAATAATAATTATTATTAACCTTTACCGGTTTCAACTTCTAAATTAATGTTGCATCCACTTGAATAATCCAGAGAGTGAAACCAGTTGTACAATTCGTTGTGGATAAAAATTTAAAAAATCATATATATATATATATATTATGAGTATCCGTATGTTATATTTGTGTAACACTTAACAAAAATTCAAGAAAGGAAAGAAGGAAGATATGCCAACAGGTAGGAAGAAAGAAAGATAGAACGGATAAATAAATTAAGAGATGGAAGAAAAAGATAGAGAGAAAGATACAAACAATGACAGAAATATTGATAGATGTAAGATAAACAGGGCGGAAGGAAAACGAGATGGAAGAAAACCTAGGAGGGGGTGGCAAGAAAAAGAGGAGAAACAACTGAAAAACTATTGATCAGAGATAAAGACGTATACCTTATGCAGCGATGGAAAAAAGTATTCGTCCAAGTGATTGTAGATAATAAATTACAATTTTATTTGACAGCAGACAAGCAAACACGGCAACTAGATTCCTCCACACATCAATATATGGCATCTAACCAAATAAGGGTAAAACAGCGCATTTAGATCGAGGAACGCAAAGTAGTAGAATAAAGAGAAGGTAGAAAAAGACAGAGATTGGTAAGAGAGCAGGATTGGTGCAGAGTAAAGAGAGGAATTATGCCATTGTGGTCGGTTAAAATATTTTAATGTTTATTGAAATATGGAGAGGGGTGAGGAAGAAAGCGAGACAAACCGGTCAATACAATGCAAAACAAAAATTAGAAATTCGGATGAAAAGGAAAGAAAGATAAAACAACATCGAAAAGAAGGACACAAGAAATAATGAATGGAAAAGTAAAGAGGGGAGATATGAAAGAGGAAAGAGGGAGAGTGGAATGATGAGATAGAGTAATAGATGGAAATTAGAAAGAGTTTAAAAACAATAACTTGAAGACAGAAAAAAATGGACGGAAAGATAAAATAAAAATAATTAAATGAGGATGAGGTATTGGGTAGTATTGAAAGGCAGTCGAAAAAAAAATCGTGAAGAAAGTACAGGAAAAAATGTAAATAAATGAAGAATTAATGAACGACTGATGGACACAAAAAAGTTTTTAAAACATAATATAACGTAAAGGTGGATGTGAAACAAATGTGAAACAAATAATCACTTAGTAAGAAATAATCGTCATATCCACAAGGATGGGAAAGCAAAGGGAGTGGATCATTGTAAAAGGTGAGAACAGCAGACAAAAGCGAAAAACGAAGACGTCAGTAATTTCTCAAAGAGAAACAATTAAAAAAAACAAGTAAAAACATGCAAGAAACAATGATATAAATGAATATAGATGAAATACAAAGGAAAGATCCTGGAGATTGTCTGCATATTACTTTTTTGCCTTTATCGAGTCTGCTATTCATGGGGCGTTTGCATTTTTCGCAAAGCCGAGCGGAAATGCAAACAGCAAAGACTGACACATGGAAAAGTTCAGTGAGAAAGAAATAAAACAATAAAATCTAGAGAAATGAAAGGTACAAAAGAAAGAAAGAGAAGATGCATTGAATGAAGAAAAAAAAATGAAATATATTTACGCCAACATAATTATTTTTACATATTCGTTATATATATTGAATTATCGTTCTTTCATTTAATGAGTGCATACAAATGTGTACGGTTATACATACATGCACAAAGATAAACATATCAGTTATTTTATCAATATTAGTGTAGTCGGATGCATTTTTTAATATGCAAGTAAACTGGTATCTTTGCTATTGCAATGTTTGTATACAGTAAGCATATATATCTGTATACGTCATTTACACATGGGTGTGTGTATATGAAATCAAATGATGGATAATTTTATATCCG
>VCCN01005046.1:385664-397594 GCA_006491835.1 Architeuthis dux | reverse complement strand
TCCTATTTCTACTTCCTTACGTAATTCTACTATAGATGTTGGTGGTATGTAAGACTTGTCAGTTTAGTGCAGGTGGATTTCCTCCACACAAACTTTTGACAAAGACAAATTCGCTTTAAAAAAATAAATACGAGCAAAGGTTTTAAAACGACGTCAGCCCTGGCTGTTTCGTTATCCTGCCATCCAACTTTACTGGGGATATTTTCTTTGGTCTTCTATGTGGTTTTTAAGTTGAATCCGGTCCCACAGGCAATTTTTGAATCTGAATCTATATATTTTTACAGCTAATGACCTATTTATATCTAAGTAATATTTTCAGTTATCCTTTTGGCTTATACGATCGTTTTATTGTTACATACATCAATAAGCCCGTAGCCTAATTATGGAAAAGTATTAATCTTATCCAACAGATATTTATTTTCCAGCGTAATCTCCTCTCTTGTCAATGCACTCAATTCATTGGTGAATATTAATCACATAGATAGAAAATTATGCAATGAAAATGTCAGATCAAAATTCAGCTAATAACTACATGTCGGGCTACGAACTTATTGATCCATCTTCGTATATCTTAGCGAATAGTGATTAACAGTCAAAGCTTAGTTCAGGCAATTGAACTCCTTTGTATTGTTAATGTTGTTGTTGCCACAACGTTTCGGCTGATCCATTCTGTGTAAGGAAAGAGAAGGGTCTCTTCTT
Source organism: Architeuthis dux (assembly GCA_006491835.1). NCBI lineage: Eukaryota > Metazoa > Mollusca > Cephalopoda > Oegopsida > Architeuthidae > Architeuthis > Architeuthis dux. Next base: position 396,895 of record VCCN01005046.1, on the reverse strand, counting down.
TCTTTTTACATAACAATGAAACACCTCTTTTTCCTCCCAAATTATACACCAGAAGAAGACCAATAGAATACGAAAGGTGAAACGTTGTATCAACACGAATAACGCAAAAAAAATGACTTCAGTTGTCCGAGCAAAGATTGGAATCCTTGTATATGAGTTGGTGCAGGCTACTTTCATGTTTATTTCCACAATGTTTCGGCCGTGTACCTTCCGGCCTTCCAATGATTGAATCACCAGAAAATTCAGACAAGACAAAGCTTGGAATATATAAGCGTTTATTGAATTTTGTGATGGGTGAGAGGATTTATGTTCAATTCCTTCAGTCAGTGCTTCTGATTGACACATATATTAATATTATATAAGTAGACTTTGTCTGATACTTATATTTTTCATGTGTAGACGATGGTTTCTTATTTTCCTGATAGAATTCGAAAACAAAATACATATCGATTAATAATGTATAGATAAAAAGACAAGGCACATTAATATTCATTCTTGAAAATGTACTCCTCTGGCCCAGACACAGAGAAATGCCCCCAAGGGATCACAAATCAACCCTTGTGATTGACAATGGAGATAGCGTTTGCTCAATGGTCAGCTGTGCCAACTTTTCAGTCACAAATAGCATTTTGAAGTTTGGCCAAATAATTCTACTTTGTTTCATCTTACCACAAAACCTTTTGCCACATGCCTTCTAAGACACAAATTTGGGCTTTTACAAAAGCTAATCTCACCAGAATGTGCTTATTTCTGAACAATTACTGCTTTTGAGACTCCCTGTCTTTCAAGCTAGCTTTGTGTAGGGTTCTGGAAATTGTACCAGTTTTTACTTTAGCTCCAGCTTCAGCAACTGAAGTTTTCAGCCTTTTTAGAATTGGAAACGGCATCTCAGACATGTTTTGTTTTGTTTCTGCCAACAATTTTGCTGAGACACCTAAACTTATGCAGATACTGTGTTGTTTGGCACTTCCCTACGTTTCGAACAACTATTTTTACTGAGCTCAATGACAAACTTAAATTTTAAATCACTTCCTTCATTGTTCATTTTAGTAAGAGTATCTCTAATTGGTATAGTTAGTTCTTTTCCCATTTTGTCACAGTTTTGTCACAAGCAACATTAGCTGACTATACTAAATATACACAAGTCAGACTGAAAGCCTGTAGCAGGTGGAATAAATGGCCATATCTTTTGATAAAATGCAAGAAATGACATCACTCGAACAGTTTTGTGCCTTTGAGTCACGCAGGTAAATAGAGTAGACCAGATTTACTGTCTGAAATTGAAAGGGACGCAAGACTATATTTGAGTAAAAATAATTTCTAAAACTAAATTCAATTCAGTACTCAGGGCTTTTTTGCTATTGATGAGACATCTTAGATGAAAAGTGTGTTATCTGATTCAAATTTTGCCCATTTGAGAATGATCTTTGAATAACATGTAATTTTGCAAGTTTTTCTCAGAGCGTGTATGTTCAAATTCCCTTGGAGAGTTAGGCGATGGCTAAAACTTCGGATATATATGTTACGAATTCGGCTGGTATAACTATATATACCATTTGTCATATCGTTGCTTTGTCAGCAACGATTAAGTTTAGTCTTCTGGCCTAGACTGAATTGTTATGGTTGATTGAGGTATTGACTGCTACTGTTGCTTCTTTGGTGATTTATCTCTAGTTGTACTCCCTGGAGTGCCAATGTCAAATTAAGACGAAGGTCAATCGTACAAATGGATTAAGTCATGATCGCCAGTTGGAGATTAGTTTTCCATTGACTTACATCTGATAGAAAACCTTTAAAACAACAAGTGCACACAACCCGAAATTCCTTCCTTTGAAGTAGCATCCCCGTCATCAAGTAAAGACTTTCATTTTAAGTACTGAAAATGTATATCCTTCTTCACCCACAACCCAAAATTAAAGTTAATCCTAATAACAACACCTTTTTCATCCTGTTATTCTCTCTCTCTCTCTCCCCACTCATTTCTCTACTTTATTTATTAGTAAAAATAAATAAATAAGTGATAAGAAGATATAAAACTGATGTTTTAAATTTGATTAATGCGATATCGTTTGGATCAGAGGATAAACAGTTGAGATTAAGTATTCTTAAACACACACACACACACACACATTAATATATTACACACACACATATATATATATATATATATATGTGTGTGTGTGTATGTGTGTGTGTGTAAAAGGAGGGCTTTGGTAGAATTGAAAAGGATAAAATTGGACGGATGAAGAGAAAGAGGAAAAGAGAAAACTATGACTTTGAAAAGGAAATAAAGATGATGAAAGACAAAGCGTTGAGAAGGTAAAACACTGCGTTGGTTGTTTGAAGACAAATGCAATAAAGAAAGAAAGAAAGAAAGAATGAAATGAGTGAATGAGTGTAAAACAAAATGAAATCCTGAATTAGAAGCGATTTATTCTTCTCCTAATAAAATATTCTCTGTAAACTCTTTTCCTTTGCTTCTTTACCAAAAATAAATATCTCTTGTTCATTTCTTTTGTATCGTCTGCTTCTTCTCCAACTCAGCAGGTCTTCAAATAAAAAAAAAGAATCGCAACATTCGACGAATTGTAAAAAGAAATAGGATAAATTTTATGTCTGATTCCGGCATAGTCGAATTTGTTTTATTTCTTATCCAACCTCGATTAAATGTGGATCGAACGAATACCTGCGTTTTCTTTTTAAAGGTTAAAATGACAGAGAACTGCATATATAGGTACATATACGCACACGTAGAAATATAAACACAGACAAGAATCAAAAGGGTGGCACAGAATATTTTTATTGGAAAATAAAGGGAATAAACTGAGAGAGAATGTTAAATGCTAAAGAGAGAGAGAGAGAGAGAGAGAGAGAGAGAGAGAGAGAGAGAGAGATCATTTTTATCAGGAGGAGCGCGAATGCAGACCCCACATTATTATGGGGGGGGAGGGGTCAGAAGAATGTCGTAAGAAGTAATCCTTAATAAATTAGAAGGTTCCAAAACGGGTTGATAAAGGATTCTAGCGCGATAGAGTGGAAACGAAAAATAGGAGGAGGGGGCGAATAATCGAAATAGCAAGGAAGGGGAAAGTTTGTATTTATACATTTCTTAATTTTAGGTGGTAACATGTGAGGGTCACGTGTCACTCGATTAGATTAAACAGATTGGGCGAATATCTTGATCGCCTTGAGGCGAGATTCAGACCGTGGGAAGGGAGTGGGGAATACCAGCGGATCAATAGGTTAATCTCAGATGAATAAAAAATCAAAAAGATGTAGACTGATATCGACAGATTCTCTTTCTTTCTTTCTTTCTTTCTTTCTTTCTTTCTTTCTTTCTTTCTTTCTCTCTCTCTCTCTCTTTCACTCTCTCTCACACACACACACGGGCATTATCATCCACTCACGTATTAAGATACACATGCCTACTCTTTTAGAAACAACTTGCACGTATTAGTATACCTATATATACCTAATATAACAATGGTATATAATGCTGATGGACATATCTTCGCTCTGTCATAATTAAGATATTTAAACAAACCCTATGTTTTTTTCCGGTTGGAAAAATAGGCGTGCACTTACTATAGGGAAACGTAAGCAGATGCATACAAAGAAATACACTATTATGCTTCGTACATATGCATTAAATGAATGATCTAAATGCCTTAATGTGCATACATGCATACTAAGGCACTTGAGAGCTTATAAAAAGTAGACGTGCAGTTGAACTGGTGTTTGTAGGTGGCCAAGTGAAATTCTGGCAAGGCATGGAATTTAACATGGTTTAACACAATCAACTGCATACCCCAGCTAGTTTTAAAAATATTTTCTGGCAGATTCCCTCTCGGGAACATTTGATATAACTGCCTTGCTGAGTGTATTGAAGCCAGGACTGTTGGGTTCGTCCTTTAACATGTATTTCATGCGGTAGCGAATGACTTGCTCATACCCACACTCAATCATATTTGTTTGAAAGTAAAACTTGAACAGTTTGTTTCGATCTTCGCAGCAAAAGAAAAAGATTTTCAAAGTAAAGACAGATTCCTGTCTGTTTGGGCAATCAGCAGCTAAACATCATTCGCTGTAAAAAAAAAGAAGAAAAATGGTTGAGATTGGGATAAGGGGAGCACAAACATTTTTAATACGATTTTCGGCTTTATCCCAATCTTATCCCCCCCCCCCCCAAAAAAAAAAAAACTGCCACGAAACAGTCACCTAAATTATTGTCATAAAACTTCAATATGAATATACACCATTTCTGTCCACATAACTTTAAACCATTATCGAAATTGACTAGGGATGCACAAAGGTAACAGAAAAAGTGCACTTGGCCTATTACAAACACCAATTCAACCGCACGTCTACTTAATTATATGTACAATACAAAAGTTGCAGTTTATATTTACTTTTTAATATATTAATATTTAATACTTATCATGGTTGCAGCGGATAATAGTGTCTAATAAAAATTCAGTTTTCTTTCATTAATTGTCTTATTTCTTTTTATTTGCGCACCGTTTTTAACATCGAATGAGCGATTTTCGAGAGCTTTAACTGTCTGTTGCTTTTTACAGATACTGAAATATTTTTGCCCTTTTGTGCATTCGTAGTAGATTTCGACAACAAATCGAGTTTTAAAATTCTTCCAAAAACAGAAGAAAATGATTAATTGATTGAATTTTGTTAAAATCTTAACCATAAACAATATTTGATTAAATGTATTGTATGTAATTAAACAAAAAGTAATCTAAATTCTTGTTTTAAAAATTGTCTCATCAAAATGTATAAAAGTTTATATTTATCAATTGATCGCGTAAGAATTGGGCTACAAATTTTAAACCATGAATGTCTCCGGTTTTCTATTGTCCACGCAAATCATTTTTCGTCGATAATTTTCTACAATTTTTCTTCTTATTAATAACACCGATTATTACGATAGAATTGATTGGTTACAAGTTTCAAACTCTTCCTTTTTTGTCAAATGTCCGTGGTGGTTGTTAATGGCTCGCTCGATTTTATTTTCTAAAATAAACGCTTGACTGCAGCAGGCGACGGATCATTAAATGAATACAGTTTTTTAACTGTTTTTTTTTTAACAAAATGGGGGGAATATATATATATATAAGTATGTAAGTACATGAGAGACAAAGAGAGATTTATGATAGCACTAACAAGAATTTTCAGAATAAATTCAAATTCAAGAAAACATTTAAAATTCAATCATATGACACTATAAAGCGTCCCAGATTTCACCAGCATGTAGAATTTGCGTTGACATCATAATTCAGAGTTTTAGTATAAAGGAGAAATGCAAAATCTGCTTATTTTCTCATGTTAACAGAAAATGAAAACATGGATGGTGTTTATGGTGACCTGTCAATCAAAGACGCCCGAGGTCTGAAGGTTACACAAACACTGAGGCTTCACTCGTCATTGACAGCTGACTTTCAATGCTTACGTAAGAAAAGAACCTTCTAGGTTGCAACGATTCCTGTTTGGAATTTCTGCTGCGTATACCATATGCTTAGTCAACGGAAGATTATTATCTTCGATGTGTGCTTTTGATATTAATGTAACAAGCCTTTATAACTAAAACAGAATTAAATATTTTAATTGCGAGTGAATTTCATGTTCAACTTACAGCTATATTATACTATTGCATCTTCTATGTTGTGTCTCAGATACTAGTTTTATTTACTAGAAGATAACATAACGCTGGATGATTGTCAGCTAAAACTCACCATCCTTGGCGCCCAGTTAATCTCATTAATAAACCAATTGCAGCCATTGTTTCTTGTAGGTAGGATGATTTTAACTCCACCAAGATGGTCCTTTTTGGTCATCTTGCCGGTCCCAAGCCCGGGTAAAGGGGGAGGGTTGTGCGTGGAGCTAGCAACTCCACCCCATAAAACCTACTTGCTACTGAAACCACAGCAGCATCACCTCAGCGATTGCCCCAACGATCACCCCAGTGAGAGCCTGGACGGGAAGACTCATCTTCAGAAGGGCTCATGACATATGCTGGTAAAAGCCTACGGAAAGCCAGTTCGCCGAACAACCTTCTAACGACACATGTAAAGACCAGGATAGTGGCCTGAGAAGACTTCCAACCTGTTGGTGAGAACTAAAAGAGATTGGAGGTCAAAGCGGATTTTGGAGAAGATCTGTCAAGAGTGAGACACGGCGACCGGATTGACATGGCCCCAACTGAGGGGAGCTGAACCGTGTCCGATGGCATGATGCGGTTGCGGCCATATGCTCCACAAAGAGTCAACAGGAATAAACAACAAAAATAAACAACAAATAAACAATCGTGGATTTTACAAATGCATAACTTACAACTCCAGAAAATTCTAATTTTTAAATCTCCGTGCTTTTACGTATCATTCCTCTACTCTAACCACAAACGAAATGTTAAGATTCTCTTTGCTTTGTCATTAATATATATATGATGCATAAATAGGAAGGTATTTCAAACTGAAGTCATAGCCACTGCACAACTTGAACTGATGTGACTGAGAACGCGGCACAATTTATTTTAATCAAATTTACTTGGAGTTTTGAATTCTTTCTTCTTTGATGGAGGTATTGATGGAGGTATTGATGGCGCAAGCGAATAAAGTTTGTGTCTGTACTACTACCAATCATAAGAAATGACCATGACATTTTTTATACTCAGACATATTGTAACTGTAATATTAACTCTTGATAGCTTAATCTGTTTGATATAATTGTATTTTACTGTGTGTACTACACATATTCATCCAGGTAAGTCCAGGTTATATTAGGCTGAGAAAATATGTACGTAATGTCAGTTAGGTGTGGAAAAGGTCAAATGTTTTGTTAGCATTATTATATATGGTATTATGCGTGTGTATGCGTGTTCATCCATCTATCTAGTGTTTAACGAAAGACTTTCGCATAGTCATGGTTTATACAGTAACATACGATTGGCTTTCCGTTTATTCTTCCGATGTGTGGCACAAAAATGGTTTAGTTTTGTGTCATTTTGTGTATATTTTGTCAAACTGCAGCAGATGGGAAAGTCGATTTCCTTCATAGAACCATGCTATTAGATTTACAAACCTAAAGTGTTAATTAAAATGTATAGATTACGTGAGGTCTGCTTTCTTGGTCCGGTGCCTTTTGGTTGCTGATAAGAAACAAGATGTGGCATAATGTTAAGTGTTAATCAAATAAATTCGAGCATTTGGGGGATTTCTGATAACTTAAGCCACATTTTTATCTATTTGTATGTGTATCATATTTTTGTATTCTGTATACTGTTTGCTGTTATGCAATGACGTGAATTTCTTTTCAGTCCATAGTATGTTTAATTGCATCGTTTGTGTGTTGATGTTACTATTAGTAACATGCTTTTTTGGTTTGGATGACTTCTGAGAGTATTCCATGCAAGCTCTACGTACGCTCAATACAGTGGCAAAGTGTGACGTCATCAGCGTAGGCCTGGTTCTAAACAGTAGTGCTTTTTTTTGTTATTTCCACCGCAATTTCGAACAGTTTGTCAGTATACAACAGCCAGTTTATACTGAATAAGAAGATTTGATAAGTTTTAATCATTCTATCGATTTTTCATTCATTTTTTCGCTCGCAACCATCGAGCAGCTTGCGATAAAAAGCAACTGGAATTAACGTGAGAGAAATACTAGTAAAAAATGAATAATAGTTGTTGTAAGGTTGGTCAGTCCAACAAGTATCTAGTCTTGCAATCCATCGTACATTATGAGAATGGTCTTGTGATAAGTTTGGCTAACCCAACAAATGTCTATAGTTTGGAGTCGAATAGTAACCGCGTACCGCACGTTACTCGCGTTCTTGTTTATATTAGTACCATGCTTTTTTGATTTGGATGACTTATCATGCGGGCCCTACGTTCGCACTAAGAGGTAGTACACAAACACAATTGGTTTAACCAGATTATTTGCAAATATATTCGGATAAAGCGATATTACATTGGCTTGGAATTCAATAGAAGTTGAGTGTTGGTAAAATTCGTTCATCAATTGATTACAGGGTTTCCCACCTGAGGGAAATACGCAAGTATCTAAAGTACGAGGCAAGCTTCTTTTGTATCTCTTATTTACCTAGCTTAGCTTAATACGACACAAGGCCAAAGGAAATGGGGTAGGAAGATTACGATGTGCCAATCTTTCAAGTAAAGAGACCTACCAGTATTGAAAATCATCGACCTCTGACACCGGTGAGAAATTTGGTAATTATATCAGACACGCATATCGTGGTCATTATTTTAAATTTATGTTAGTTTCCTTTTTTTATCTTTCCCTTTTGGTCTGTAAGTTTTTATTCAATTAATTTTTCTATTTTCTTTTTCTTTCTTTCGTTCGTTCATTCGTTCGTTCATTCTATTCAGAGATCTTAAAATAAGTGAGATTCCTCATGCAGTTTTTACTTATAAAAGTCCTTGAATTGTGACTGACGTCCCAGTGTAAATATTAAAAGGACAAATTACGAATTTTGGCTTAAAAGCTGTACAAGGACGTTGCTCAGATACATGGCTTAACGCGTTACCATCGAATGTTACAAAGTAGTCGTTAATCTTTGATGATTATGAGACACGGACACAGAATACTTACATATGTCAATATTTAGCAAAAAGATGTATCCATAGTTAGGTAATCATATCAACAGATATACTTATAGAAGAACGTAAACCTGGAGACTCGGTTATGCATCTATATATGTAATGATTAAGATATTTATTAAGCTTACCTATCTTTTGTGCAAGGTCATTAAGAAATACTCACAACATAGAGGAAGCCTGGTAACACACTAATAATTATTAAATACGATAGGAAATTACGTTTTAGTGTGATGACAAAGTCATTTCAAAAATGTCCGAAAACATCTACCGCGAAGGTAGAGGTTTCGTTATTACTCCACGAGATTCAATATTCTATCATTAATAGCTACCTGGATATTGTAGATAAACTAAATACTAAATCATCGACCATCTTATTTAACATATATGAATCCAATACATTTACTCAATTATAAACATATATATCTATAGTTCTTTTTTCTATGACATAGTTTTATCCGACGTTATGCCATATATAGAAAATATGCACTAATTCATTGGTGACTAGAGTAAAGGTTTTGTAACTTATTAACCCTTACTAATTAGTCATAAGTGAAGTCTTCTGGGAGTAGTTGTAAGAATAAATCAGTTTTACTTCTATAAGAGCCATTTTGATTCCTTAAAAATTGGCTTGAGTGAGCATGGACGTGTTATATTTAGTTCAGATGAATAGGAATAAGAAATAATTAATTTTTGTGGTCTTCGATACTGAAAGTAATGAAAAAAATGTTTTAGGTACGAAAGGTTTACTCGCCAGTTCAATAGAAAATACGAATACAGCAATACTTTGAATCAGTCGGGTGTTGCTACCAGCCCAAAACATGTCTGGCTTCAATGCTGAATTTCGGCAACTTAGATGTCACATACAGATAAACAAAATCAGACATATATATATATATATATATATATGAAGGTGGCCATAGAATAAACAGTATAAAAAGTGTCCATTAATGCGATGAAAAGTAAAGTTCAACAGTTGACCTTTTCATGGCTTATTTTTCCGTCTTGAATAATCCAAGAGATTGCATAACTACAACCACAACGTTGTTATTTACACCAGGTCAAAATATCCTGAAATAAAAATTCCATACTGGGTATCTAATTAAATTTTCTCCATCACAATATTTAATGTGTGGTGGGCAAAGATATTTCACATGATTTTCATGAGTGAAAATAAGAGTTAGAATTTTAGAATTCTTTACAGGAATATGGAGAAGCTTTGGAAGGAAATGCGTGCTTGTTGAATGTAAGCAAAAATTGATAATCCAATGAGAGCTACGTGATTCGGAAAATGATTTTGTGTGCAAAGGATAATCTCTCTCTCTCTCTCTCTCTCTCTCTCACACACACACACACACAGACATTCACACACACACGAACACACGAACACACTGCGACACACACGTGCACCCGCACGCATACTCGCGCGCATGCATATGAATTCTACATTACACCAAGTATCATTTGCATACATTATATATAAGCGTGTGTGTGTATGTGTGTGTGTGTTATCTGTGTGTGCGTGTGTGTGTGTGTGTGCACGCGCGTGCATGCGCAGAAGGTTGTGTAATATGCTGGTGTACATGCTTATCGGCAAGTATATGTGAATTTGCTGAAAACTAATTAAGAGGCACAATAGACAATCGTTGACCTTTTTGTAATCGCACTCACTCTCTTAATAGATAGATAGATAGATAGATAGATAGATTAAGCCCGCTAACTACCGTAGTTTATCCTTAATGAAGGGAGAGGTCGGGATATCAAGTTACTCGGTCGTTGCCACGCCCTACCTATTACTCAGTGATGCAAAAAAAAGTGATGAAAAAATTGAAAACTGATTTAAGCTCCGTTGATGAATATGATCTTATTGCCAAAGATCAATTGTGGTGCGTGTATTTTGGTTCAATCCATCAAATATTATGTCCATTGCAGGTATTTAAGATATCACCTACAAGAGTTGAAGCAATGGCGCGTTTAATCCGTAAATATCTGAAAATTGGCCGAGAGTGCCTATCTCCCCAGTAAATGTGTAATTATACAATTTCACATCAAAGTACAAACTATCACCGACTTGTTAGGAGCATAAAATAAGACCTTGTCATCTAGTCGGTCAATTCACATCGTTGAATTAACGGTTCCTTTTGAGGAAGATATCGACTGGACCCATGAACGCAAGCTGGAAGATATGAATATCTGCGAGAAGAATGCAACAGAAATGGTTGGATAATGAATATACTTTTGTGGTATTAAACAAATCTCCATAAAGCTGTCCTGGTTGAGAGGCCATTACTAAACGAGCACAAAAACAAACAAACTAGTAAGCAGTGTGAGGGCGCATACCTCTGCCAACACCATTGTCACTAAAACCCGAATGAAAATCAGTTCATATATACCTGGTGCAGGGAAGGTAACTGTAAAGAAATTCCTGGATCTACACCATAATTGATCAATTCATTCTTAGCCCATTGCCCACCCTTCCACAAAATGTCATTAAAATTCATTGAGAACTTTTGGAGATATTGTGGGGACAAACTTGAGTAAATACATAAATGTATGGAAAAAACGAAAAAAATATCTCTCAACCGAAAAAGAATTCCTGGATCCGCCC
>VCCN01005046.1:348782-359501 GCA_006491835.1 Architeuthis dux | reverse complement strand
CCCCCAGTCGCATTAGTTACAGCATTAAACACAAGTAAATCCGTAGTGCTATTTCCACATTAGGGAATGTGGAAGTTAATCTATTGTTTACCACAACGGTATAGATATCAAAAGCTTGCAATGTTTCATGCTTGTACCTGAATTCATCAAATTGTCCAACAGAGTTTTTAAAGTGAAGAATTTCTGGCATAAATTCAGCCTCGATTTCATCTGAGTAAATCCTCTGAAACTTCTGCTGTTGAAATGTCTTCATCATTAATTGTTGAAAATATGACCAATGAATGAACATTTGTATACGCTTCAATGCGATGAGAAAGAGCTGAGCATAACTTGTCTATGGTGGGTAGATATGTTTGCACCTTAAACCTCTGTCTGTTAAATCAGCTACATCAATTCCAAGTTGTTCAAAGAATGCCAATGTTGGCAAGGGCTTCTCCAATGTGACTTGTAATGTGAATGAAAGTAAGAAGACGTTCAATAACCTTATGATCTGATTTTCCAACATAGCGAATAACTACAGTCAGCTGATTAGTGTGAGATATGTCTGGTGTTGAATCAACACTTAGAGAAAAGTATTTGGCTTTCTTGATTTCTTCTACAATGGTTTTCAATACTTTGTTTTATGACTTCCTCACATATTGTTGAAGATAGATATCAAGCTTATTGTCCTTGATTACCATATTTTTCTATATAAGAACTAAGAAAAGGATCATACTCAGCAAGTAATTCCAGTATCCAAAGATAGTTGCCATTGTGTTGAGAATTAAGTACTTCTGTATCACCACGAAAGGCTAATCCACGAGATGAGACAAACTTTACAGCTGAAACTACTCTTTGCATTACTTTTCCTCATTATTCTTTTTCCTTTGTGAATTGGATTTCCAATAATGAATCAATTCGTCCAAGTGCATTTCGTCTAGAAATCCATGTCATCCGATGTCCAGAACTGTTCTCATGTTCTGTAATCCGTAGGCATGTTTCCAGTCTGAAAATCCACCAACGGAAAACTGGGTTTTTGATCCATGTATACCCTCAAAGAGAACGCAAGCAAAACAATATGCATTTCCTGTTGAGGGAGAATACCATTCTCTTTTAATATTCGCACCAATTATATGTTTTCGGAATATCAATGAACGGGAAGATTTTCTTTTCTGATCAGAGTATTGTCTTTCGGATAAAGAAAAGTCATCATCATGCTTCTGGCATTCCACGGAATCTTGTTTACATCAAAAGTCACGTACTTCCTCTGTTATATTAGAGTTTGTCCACAAACCAATGTCATCTGTATATACAGATGCCAAGTCATCTTTCTCCTGGTGGACAAACTCAGCCCGCTCGGCATCAACTCCTGTGACATTGGTATCATCAGAGACAACTTGAACTTCTAGTGCTTCTGTTATGTTGTCATCATAATCATTGGATTCAGATGCATTTGTTGTCTGCTCTGTTTGTTGTTCTACTGCTGCATTGCGTTTGAACCCAACATCAAATAAGTTCGGTCATTTACTGAGCAGTTCTTCATGCTTCCTCGTTTTCTCTTGTTGTCTTTTTCTTTTGCTTGATCAACTCTCAAACCTCTGTCCCTTCGATATGATTAATTTGAAAGGGTGAAAAAATTGCTAAAGACTGATTTAAGGGCAGGTGGCTTTAGTTCGGTGACTTTCGGTCCTGTGACTTTGTGGCCGGGATTCTAAGGAAATATATTTTGTTTCAATATTAAAAGCTGTCAGAGACTGTTCGGCCACTGCAATATGCTAAATTCAACCGCCCGGGCACTAATAGAGGATAGATTTCAATACGTGGTCATTTAAAATAAAATGTATCTTAGTGGACACTTAGTGGAAATTCCAAATAGTCATTTGCCCGGGCACTGAAAGATGATGGATTTTAACATTTATTTCAAACGAACTTTTAAAATGCCTAAGTAAACATGAGGCTGCCCGGGCGGTAAGAGATGCTAAATTTTAACATCCAACCGCGGTAAACGTAAGTTTCGGACGCAGGCGTTTCGGTCGCGGACATTTCGGTCGCGGACGTTTCGGCCACAGGTATTTCGATACTGACGTTTCGGCCTTGTTTTGTTTTTAAAGGAGAAAATGATTAACTACATGTAATTCAAAATGAAATAAGATCATAATACATAAAATGTAAGTGTGTTGCTTTGTGTTTCATTAATCTTTTTTTTAAAAACTTCTTATAGCTAATTTTTGTTTATTTATTGTTTATTTTGTATGAAAGGCAAATTAAACGGGTTAAGATTCGTTTTTTACCAAATGGCTAAAAAATTAGAAAAGATTTTTTTCTCACACTCGATGTTAAAATAGTACACAAATAAAAAGAAATTCATAAATAAAAAGAGATTTCATGAAAGAAAATACATAAATTATATATATAGTCATTTTCACCTTTAAAAACAAAGTTCGACCACGAAAATATGTTTCATTCAATTAATTTATCTTTTATTTAAGAAATATTTTGCGAGAACCGTGGCGACTTACAAAGGAAGAAAAATTAAATTAAAATATTTGTAATTATATGTTAATATTTATCATCTTTTAGTACCCAAAAAGAATAAATACTTTAAATTTCAATATCCGAACACGAAATTAGGTTTTTAAATGACCATTGAGAGAGTGTTTTTAAACAACAAATTAAAACCTTGTCATTTGGATGGGAAATACGGAAATTACTTACATTTTTTTTTCTTTCCTGTGTGGTTGGTGTCGAATCAGTTTGGGATTTTCCGTCAAATATTCTTTGTGGCTTTTGGTCAGCGAGCTAAGTAGAGACAAGGATCTTTCTTCCGAATGAAAGGTATGTCAGATCTTATATCTGAATTTAAGACATAATACATATTAAAAGATGTTCTATAGGTGTATATTGCTAAATGGAAAACTGATTTAATATGACAAGTGAGAGTTAAAATTGAAAATAAAATAAAATAATATTAAAGAATGTAAGTAATTTCCGTATTTCACATCCAGAAGACAAGGTTTTAATTTGTTGTTTAAAAAAACTCTCTCAATGGTCATTTAAAAACCTAATTAGTGTTCGGATATTGAAATATTCATAAAGGACCGAGACTATGGGTATTGGTATGTTCATTGAAGTTATTGTTTTTAGCATATTTTAGTATATATTTGTTTAGAAATCTACATTTAGAAATTAATTCGCTTATGTTATTAAGAAGCTTACCAGGCTTTTCATGGTATATTATTTTTAATTTTTCTTTTATGCATAGTGCACATCTTTTTGTAGTGTTGTTGTATGGATATGCTCTGGAAATTATGTTCCAGTTTATTATTGGGTTCATGCCTTCATCTTTTAATTTCCAAATATATTGGGATAAGGTGGTAGATTTTCTGTATTCGGTGTTGTTAAATGTCATTTTGTGGTGACCATATCTAGTTTTCAAGCTGTATTCGGTGAGGCCTATGTATATTTTCGCGTTATTGTTGTTGTTTTCAGTTGTTACTGTTGCTTGGTATATGACATTATTAGTTTTTCATTTTTGTTTTTGTATTCTGGTGTTGGTTTAACTTATTATTTTACTCTAGATAATAATAATAAGAATATTGCCAATGACACTAATAATAACCCTATATTATATATATTTTTTAAAACACTTCAATTAATCAATTACCGGCTTCGTCTTATATAAAACGCGGATATCGAACAAAAGTCAGTCACTGAGAAACGATTCTTAGTTATTAGTAAATTCATTATTTAAAATACTTTTTTCAAAAAATTAAGATTGAGTCAATAAAAAGAAAATCTCTGATGTAGATGAAAATTTGCAGGAGGGAAAATGGCGTTGGAATTTAAAAAATATGAATAGACAAGACAAAGATTCCAGCTTGTCGAGAATTGTATTGGGAAACGTAAAAAGTTTGTTCGGCTTTTAAATTGTCTACATTAACTTTATTGGACAACATATTAACCGTTTTGTTCTATTATCTTCTGCCATATTTCAAGCAACTTCATGCTTCCATCCTCACAGAACCTTTTATTTTTCTCAGTATAGAACTACTCTGGGTGGCTTTTGGAGTCTTCCGGGGAATCGAAATTGTTTTTCTCATTAAGACAATTCTGTAAAGACCGGAGTAAATTTTAATCCGAAAGTGCAATACCTGATGAATACAATGGGTGAATGCAAACCTCTCAGCCCAGCTGTAGCAATTTTTACTTAGTCACCAAAGAAACATGTGGTCTAGTGCTATCCTGATGGAATATTACACTCTTTCTCTTAACTAAATCCAGATGCTTTTTGTCAATTGGTTCCACGTTATCATAAAGTATCCATTTTTCATCGTCCATCACAATTTGTTTTGCAAAACGAAACATTTAAATACAGTCAATAAATACAGTTAGAATCGATAAAGAAAAATACGCCGATTTTCACAGTTCTTTTCAAAATGCACGCTGATATGACAGTTGTCACATTACAATCATGAGCGATCTTTTTGAATGAAGTTAGTTAAAGCTCCTAATGCCGTATAACGACAAAAATAGAACAAACCTTTGGGTCAACCCAGTACTTGCTTTTAATGTTTGTGTGGATTATCTAATCTTTTTTTATTGTATTCAATTGTTATATTCAACATTATCGTCGTTATTATACTTGTTATTATCATAGTGAGTAAATAGACTTATATTTTTATTCATAATAACATCACTATCTTATCATCGTTGTCGCCATAATTTTAACCAGCAATATAATTTGTATTATTATTCATAACCCCTTATCAATGTATATATTACATATTATTTTTGGTTATCATTTCCGTTCGCATCTCTTCATTATTATAGGTCATTGCATTAGTCTTCAATTTATTATGGCCATCATGACAATTATCATTAGTTTATATATCATCCTACAACGACTACGAATAATTCTCATCATTCTATTGTTGTTGCTGTTGTATTAGTATCATCAGCATCATCATTATTCTGTCGATGTTAATATTTGGTTTTGATCCGTTGTCGAAATAACATTGGCACCGCCTCTTCTCTTCATCATTGATGCTCTTACCATCAATACCACCACCATCTGCTGATGACGGTTCTATTGTTGAAAACTGATCACTGGTGATGGTGGGGTGATGAGAGAGTTTGGAAGATATTCTGGGTTGAAAATAGTAGACGCCATAGCAGAGTATGCCTGGATGTAAGTGCGCATGCGTCAATAGGTTCCTATGTTAAATGGTACAAAAATGTGAGGATGGAGCAAAAGAGAAAACCATTCCCGAAAGAAAAACAATTTATATAAAATAAAAACGGAAATTTGAAATGAAAGAAAGCAAACAAGAGAGGAATGGAACCAACCGAAGGACATTTATGGTTTCAGAA
Organism: Architeuthis dux; assembly: GCA_006491835.1. Classification (NCBI taxonomy): domain Eukaryota; kingdom Metazoa; phylum Mollusca; class Cephalopoda; order Oegopsida; family Architeuthidae; genus Architeuthis; species Architeuthis dux. Next base: position 354,152 of record VCCN01005046.1, on the reverse strand, counting down.
AAGATGGAAACCAAAATAGAAAAATAGATAAAGAGGAAAAATAAAAAATAAAGAAATTATCAAATGAATGAACAAAAATCGATATAGAAAAAGAGAATGCAACCAACTAAAAGAAAGAACGAAATCACATAAAAAAGAAGTGTTAGAAAGAAAGAAAAAAGAAAGAAAACCAACACATAAGAAAGAAACAAAAGAACGAAATCACATAAAAAAGAAGTGTTAGAAAGAAAGAAAAAAGAAAGAAAGCCAACACATAAGAAAGAAACAAAAGAACGAAATCACATAAAAAAGAAGTGTTAGAAAGATAGTAAAAAAGAAAGACAACACATAAGAAAGAAAGAAAAAGAGAGAAATCCCATAAAAAAGGGAAGCATTAGAAAGAAAGACAGAGATGAGTGACTGCAAAACAAAATGAAATCCTTAATTAAAGGCGATTTATTCTTCTCTTAATAAAATATTCTCTGTAAACTCTTTTCCTTTGCTTCTTTACCAAAAATAAATATCTCTTGTTCATTTCTTTTGTATCGTCTGCTTCTTCTCCAACTCAGCAGGTCTTCAAATAAAAAAAAGAATCGCAACATTCGACGAATTGTAAAAAGAAATAGGATAAATTTTATGTCTGATTCCGGCATAGTCGAATTTGTTTTATTTCTTATCCAACTTCGATTAAATGTGGATCGAACGGATACCTGCGTTTCTTTTCGACCAAAGTCTTACCACTTACACCGACTGATTGCTCAGCAGTGCCTTGAAATAAAAACAGAATAATCAGAATAGTTTGATCAGAATAGTTTGATCCCTAGCTTTTATCAGACGTGTGTTACTGATATAGTACTTGATACTGCTGCTTGCTCGATGAGGCTGTTTATCGATATCAACAAACCTTGTAACGTTCGTGATATTTATGTACAATTAATCGTTTATATCGTAGATTCTACTGACCTGATTTGGAATCAGAATTGTCCTTTTTGGAATTTAGTTTAGAGTCCGGATTTTAGGTTGAAAGCTCAGAACTCATGGGTTTTAATTCTATTCATAACCGATACTCTCAAGTATCCCCCCCCCACATTATATGTAATTATAATTGACCTATTCTGTCTGATAGTATCACTTGCCAGAATTCCTGATCCTTTGGCAATTTCTTTTTCCTGATGTTCAATGCTCAACATACAGATAAATTGCTAAAACTTGCTAAAACAATCTGCGAAATTAATCATCAAATGATTCTCTTCCAAAATATATTTAGTTTGTTAGTACAAAAATGACTAATGGTAAGCGGAGGAGTAGCGGTAAAACCAGTGGGCAGCGATAAGAAACGCCAAAATCTTGCCTACCTTTTTCCAAAAAAATATGCAACATGTCTGGAGCAACAATAGAGATATTGGGTTCAAATGCCGTCAGCACTAAAATGTAATTGTGATTATTGTTTAATTTTCCCCTACTGCCATAATTTGCTGTGTCATTGTCTATGTAAGAGTGAATGAAGGTGTTCATGTATTTGTTTCATACATCGTACTCAGGGTTTGTGCTCTGGTTCTAAAACTGTTTTCAATATTCTTTAGAATGATGTTGAAACAATCTACAGAGGAGATGGATGACGAAGACAACGTGTACATTAGCATACGTACAAATGGCAACCTGTTCGATCTGAATCAACTCCAGGCCCACACTAAGACTACGGTGCACCTGCTCATAGAGCTTATGTTCGTAGATGACGCGGCAGATGTAGTTGGTCACTTAAATGCCGTCCTTACGTCCTGCTTTACAAAAGGTCACAGAAGTCAGTGTGAAGAAAACGGTCATATTTCACCAACCTGCACCAGGAATATCACCCGCCTTATATCTACATCGACCCGACCAAGCTGGGAGCAGTCTGGGACTTCACCTACGTAGGTTGTATCATAACCTCTGACGCAAAGTTGGACAACAAGAATACACAACAGATTGGCTAAGGCGAAAAAAGCCTTTAGTAGACCGTACACATATATATGTATATAAAGGATATACAATTGGAACAATGTACATTCATTGTTATAAATTTACATTCATTGTAATAAATTTATTGTTATGTTATTAAAGCCAGTTATAAACAACTTTACATTATAAAAAAATTAATATGAAATGTATTTAAAAGATTTTAAAACTTTAAATCTTATTTTAAATTAAGTGTTTGGGACCGACTGATTCTGATAACAATAACCGTTTGATAACATTGTCCGTGATTATAATAAATAATTTTCTCTGTATTATAAAAAAAGTATTTTATATAAATATTCATTAAAATGTAATTACCAAATTATTACACCAGTGAAAAACGTTAAAACGTAAATAAATACAAAAAATACTTGACTGTTTACGCTGGAAATCACTCTTGAAATCACACTTGAAATTACTCTTTATATGAAATGTAGTTGTCTTGCTATTTAGTAAATATTATATTTAATATGAAATATCTAAAAGACTACACACACAAATATCAATGTATTTCTTTATATGAAATGTAGATGACTTGCTATTTAGTAAATCACCGGCATAAGTTTTTTCCTTTTAGTAATATGAATAATTATATTCGTATCCAAAGAAAAATGCATAACCTCCTCCAGTTCCCAATTTATCCCCTGATTAAAATTGATTTGCCAGTATCTAAAATTCCTTTTTTGGACTCATGTCTTTTGCATGACCGCAGTTATATGCAATGTCATTATAATTGAATGGTTACGTCTCTTTACTGACTTGTTGCATTCAAAATAGGATTACTCTATGATACGAATGCTGTCACCGCCTCATGTCGATTATTTTATTAAAATGCTTTAATACTTGTACTCATTTCCTTTAAAATTGTCAGCTATTTTTAATATTTTAGTGTAAAACTCAAGTACAAGCAGTTATGGTCAATCTCTAACATTGCCTAATAATATTTTGATTGTAACTGTACGGGGAGCATTTAAAATATCATGGGTGGTACCAAATTTGTCATAATATCAAATCGTCCATATGAAAAGACGGGAAAGAAGCAAGACAAAGGAGTAAAAAAAATTTGGTTGAAAACCACCCAGGAAATTCGAATGAGAAAAAGAAATCTCAATCAAACCAAATAGTTGACGTTTATTTCTTTTTTTCACGAGTTTTATGTCCGTTTGCCTCTCAGTTTATGGTGTATTTAAACTGCAAGCCATGAAAATGGCACAAACGACAGAAAATATAGAATGTCTATCATTAAAAGAATCAAAATCTTTTGTCTCTCTTTAGGAAATATTAACTCCACTTCAACATAATGTGATGCGAATTGTATAGAAAAACATTTATCTTGTTTGGGGGAATTTCTTAGGGCGAACTTAAATGAAAAAGGTGATGATTTAAGCTTCTTTTTCAAATGCATTGTAAATTTAAATGCATTGTAAATTTGTATTAGATGACGTAAAAAACGAAAACACGACAGATTTCAAGCAGCCTGGTTTCGTAGAAAAGCTGGGTATCAATATCATCATCAGCAGCAGCCGTTACAAGTCCACTGCTGGACGAAGGCCTTTCCCATCTCCTTTCATGACTGCCTATCTTGTGCTAATCGCTGCCAAGTCTTACCGGCAAACCTTTCTATCTCGTCCCCCCATCTATTGTCTTCTCTTTTCGCTAGGTGACCGGCCCATCTCCACTGTTGTTGTTTAATTAGTTGTATAATATCCTTTACTTTAGTCTTTTCTCTGATCCATGTTGACCTTTTTCTATCTCTTAGCGTTACCCCTAGCATTGCTCTTTCCATGGCTCTCTGTGATATTCTAAGTTGGTTTTCAGATCGTTTGGTTAATTTCCAGGTTTCGCATCCATAAGTCATGGCTGGTATTATGCAGGCGTTATCTTGATATCTAGCTTTTCTGCGAAACTATATATTAATATGTATATATAAACATATATTTACAGATAGACGGCCAAATCGCGTTGGATACACTGGTTCTCGTACGTTCACCGAAGTTAAGCGACGTCGAGTCTGGTCTATTATCAAGATGGGTGACCGTCAAGATTGTCTCAGCCTACGCTCTGCCACCGATTAACAGAATATCTTGCCAGGCTAGGGTCGGGCGGTGCACTCAGTCCTTTCTCACGCACACTCCACTCCATGGAGGACACATGACAGAGCGCTCTTCAAGGAGCCGCCATACTCGTATCGAGTGACAGCGATCTTTATCATCATCATCATCATCATCATCACACGTAGATACATCAAATAGACCGTGGGATAATGATGGAAAAGCATTTATTTTGTACAACAAATATTCATTTTTCAGCATAATCTCCTTCCTTGTCAATGCACTTAACTTCAGTGGTGAATATTAATCACATCATACAATACCAACATCATACAGTGAAGATTTCAGCTAAAATATTAGCCAACAACTACGTGTCAGGCTCCAGACTTATTGATCCACCCGCGTGTATATAAATATACATACATATGCACACACACACACACACATATATATATATATGTGTGTGTGTGTGTGTGTTCGTGGAAGGAAAAGGATCTTTTTCAGTTAGATGTGTGCGTGCATATATATATTTATATGTGTGCGTGCGTGTGTGCGTGTATCACTTTGTACATATACATGCACGCATCTAACTAGGAGGCTTTTGTTGATTGATATGTACATTTTAATTGATCCAAGTTAGTAAGCAGTTTTTTGAATGGGCGTTTTTGTGAATGGATTTGTTCCCTCTGTGCGCATTTGTATGTGTAATGTGCATTATGCTGTGCACCTGTGTATCCATGTCCACGTACGCATGCGTGCACAGGGGTGTGCATAATATCATGTGATTACAAGTGAGAAGAGGAGTAAGAAAAAGAGAGAGAAAGAGAAAGAGAGAAGGTTGCGGGGAGTGGGAGAAACAAGAAAAAAAAGCGGGAAGTAAGAGCGAGAGAAAAAAAGTGGTTTCGGAACGCAAGATCAGTTAGGTTGACAAACAAGCAGACACGCCGGCAGAATTTCGTGACGTAACTGCGACGTGAAACAGTGTGTTACCTTATTTGGTAAATTCATTCACCTGTGAAAGGTCAGAATGCGTCGAATATTTGTTGAGATCAGAATGGGGAACGATTATTTCGGTGGGAGAGATGTTGAATCAATGAATGACTTGCGATAAGCTACTTAAATAGTGACAAGTTTACGACCTTTTATATACAATTAAGTAAGAAATGTGTCTTTTTTATTAGTATTCTTTAGCAATATATTTCAGCAATTACAGTAAGTATATATGTAGGAATTATAAGATTCTGATTTCGTATGCTAGATTTTCGTGTATATCATAATACTTAATATGTATCCCAAGTCAGCGTTTTTTGTTAGAGGGTAAGAATATATATATATATATATATAT
>VCCN01005046.1:296094-308057 GCA_006491835.1 Architeuthis dux | reverse complement strand
TACTGACAATGTTTTGGCAGCCACTCCAAGTTCATTGTTAAATGCAGTGGCAAAAGTTTCCCTGAATGGAGTGGAGGTGGATGGGCTTATTGATAGTGGCAGCTACATTCATCCTAGAGTGGCTGAATGTCATTCATTAGAGGTTTATCAGTCTAACAAGTACTGTTTCAATGGCTTCAACCTCCATTTCTGTTGAAATAGCAGGATATTGCCAAGAAATTACTAAAGTGAATGGACGTGACTACAATGTTCTCTTGGGGGTACTTCCAGAATGTTGTTCGGGTGTGGTTTTGGGTTTTCAGGATTTTCAAGAACTTAATGACAGTGTAACCCTGCCATACGGCGGGGAATTACCACCTTTAGTGATCAGTACTCTCTGTGTTGACCCACCAGCATTGTTTGCAAACATGAAGCCAGAGTGTTGTCCAATTTCTGCAAAATCACGGCGATATTCACATAACGACCGTAAATTCATAGAGCAAGAAACCAAGAGACTCTTAAAGGAAGGCATTATGGAGCTCAGTAATTCACCATGGCGAGCACAAGTAGTCTGTATTAAAGGCGAGTCACGGAAGACCAGACTTACAATAGACTATTCCGAGACTATTAACCGATTTACGCTACTTGATTACGCATTGGCGATACGGTGAATAAGATCGCCCAATATCGCGTCTTTAGCACCATAGATATTCGTAGTGCGTAACATCAAGGAACAGGATAAGCCTTATACAACATTTGAGGTCACTAATCGGGTGGCTTGTTTCCAGCGGATAATGGATTCGTTTATTCGGGAGGAAGGACTGGGGGGGAACTTTTGCCTACTTAGATAATATTACAATATGTGGAACGACTAAAAAGGATCATGACGCTAATTTAAAGACGTTTCTGGATGCAAAGAGAAAGAATATCACGTACAATGAAAGTAAGTGCATTTTCTCTACGAAAACGGCGACAAAAGACCTGACCCTGACCGACTTCGACCACTACTGGATCTACCAGACCCAAGAGACCGTAAATCTCTACAACGTGTACTCGGTCTCTTTGCATATTATTCACAATGGATCCGTAGTTTTTCCGCAGAGACACGACCAAGATAAACCAAAACGGCAATAAAACTGCCAAATACTCCACATTGAAAATAGATGACCACATCAAAAAGTATTACTGGGGGGGGGGTCAGTGATGGTAGTTTCTGCTTGTTGTTCTTTCTTATTTGTTGGCGTCTCGCTTGGTTCACTGATAGGTCCGTCTTTGTTAGTGTTGTTCTTCCAGATGTTTTCTCGGATGTTCTGGAGTTCCAGGTCCGGTATCCTTTTATTTTTTATGATGTCGCGTCTAACATTGGACAGTTTGTTGGCATTTAGGTTTAGTCTGTCCGTTGGGGTTGGGTGTGTTTGTCGCCAGATGTTGTAGGCGGCTTTATATGTTGAAGTTCCTGTCGGGTTCTGTGAAGCAGTGTAGAAAGCTTCCATGAATCCTATATACTCTAACCGGGTCCATTTTTGTCTTGTTACTTTGAAAATCACGCGGATTTGTTTTATTTTTCAAGTGCTGTTTTGCTAAGTGACGGTACCATACATATAAACATACAAACAGAAAAACCATTATCATTATACTAATGTATATGTGTGTGCAATTGCATACACATGTGGGTGCTTATAAAAATCACAATAGTTGACAAATACCAACATAAATACATGCGTATCTGCACACACATACACACATGCATGTATTGATGATGATAATATTTTCATGGACATACTCAATGAATAGTCAATGCCCTCAGTAGTTTAAACAGGCCAGACTGGTCTCTTGTTTGAATGATATGCTATAGTATGATTGAAACCGTTTAATTTCTTTCTACGGCAAGACATTTTTATTTTTTAATCGTGTCCGGCGCTGAACTTCATAAAAGTACAACTCAATCAGTCCGTTCAATGGCACTTCTTGAGCAGTGGTTGGGGGCGAAAAGTTGACTTTGATGGTTGTCATGAATGATTAATATAATAACAACATTTACTAATATGGCTTGGCTCAGCGCTTACAGCATAGAATTGCTAACAAAGAGGTTCAAGTTGGTGGATCGGGATTCCTGGTTACTTCCCGTTTACTTTGGAGAAAGAAAAACACTTCGCTCAAATCTGTATCAAGGACACTTTCCCACTGTGTGTGTGTGTGTGTGTGTGTGTGTGAGAGAGAGAGAGAGAGAGAGAGAGAGAGAGAGAGAGAGAGAGAGAGACAGACAGACAGACAGACAGAGAGACAGAGAGAGAGAGAGGGGGGATATATATAGAGAGAGAGAGAGAAAGAGAGAGAGTGAGAGAGAGAGAGAGAGAGAGAGAGAGAGAGAGAAATGTGTGATAAGGATAGAGAGTTCGATTTTGACTAAGAGCAACATGTTGGTGAAAAAAACTCTCTGGTTACTTGATTCTTATTCACGTGGAAAAAAGAGAATCTGGCTAATTAATAAAACTTTCTTTTCGAGCAACGACCGTTCAAATCTAAAAGAATGCTCACAAATCCCAAGAGACAAACAGTCCAACAACAATAATTGTAAAAAATGCCATAGTCTTTTTTATTAGATGAAGTATTAGAAATCATCCACACACATAATAATTAGCAATGTGTGTTATGCGCTGTCACGTTAAGGGATGCAACTGACGTAGTAAAATATAATTTCATGTTCTGATGACGTAGCAACAATAACAATAAATAAAAAGTAATAAAAACAAAAACAAAACATAAAAAAAATGTTTGTGGTCAACAGAACGCTATTCTCCAAGCTCACTGCAATGCAAATCTCTATTATCCACGTATATAAAATGCAATGTGTATATCCATATACTTCGCATATGCCATCATTTTTGACGGCACAGGTAAACTAGTTATTATTAATTTGTATGACTACTTTTTACCTTTTCGTAAAAGCTGCGATAAAAAAGCAACTAAAACATAAGGATGAAGGAAAAAAGTAGTCATAAAAATTAATAATAATGATGACATAATATTTCTTGAAGAAAAAAAAGACTTAAAGGAACAACTGGATTACAGAAAGATACCATTGTCAATTCATCTCGTACGTTCTGATTGTAAGAGAAAATTGACAGGGACTCAGCTCAATTGCTTATCAATCAAAGGTTTTATTAAATATTAAAAAATAAAATTTTACGAATGATCAGAAATATCCAGCAGGAAATTGACACCTATTTAATTAAAAATTTGAAAATAACTCATGAAGTGTACTAAGTGACATCTACTGAACATCTTGGTGCAGACACGTAACTGTCTGTCAATTTGTCTACCCAGAATCCCACAATGTTCCTTGAAGTAGAAATGGGTCTGGGTTCATATGGGTTAAATGTTTTCTTGGCTTTTCTAGGAAGAAAAAAGCTTTCATCAATTATAAAGTAGAATTGGACTGTTTCAAAGTCAATGTTTACTTTTATCTTTAATGATTACTTCGGCAAAACATCAATTAATGATTTTTTTACTCTGAAAGAAAATGTTGCTAAAACTGCTTTAATGTAATCAATAAGCATTTATTTCCCATTTGTTGTTATTTTCCTTACAAGACTATCATATTATGTCCTTTATATAGTAGCTAAATTTAAATATTTTGAGTTGATAATAATCGATCATGGATCAATTGTCATTTTTACCATTGATCGTTGTATTTGGATTAATTAATCGTGTTAATAAAGGGAAACTTGTACAAATGTTCATTTGGTAAATATCAGGTATTGAACTTTTGACTTTCTCAAATCCTGAACGTCACATTATCGATTGGCTCAGAGATGGACACATTAAGGTAACCGAACACATATACGGGGTGCTACCCAAAAGGGAATTTGAACAGATTGATAACAAATAACAAAATTGATAACAAATAAAGTTCTCTATTTCCAAATGGAGTGATTTCTAGAGACGTGGCAACTGCCAGGCGAGACATGGGAAACACTGGATAACTTGACAGATTATCAATTTTGTTCTTTAAGGAAGCTCTTTCGTACTTTAAGTTCCCCTCAACTAGTGGGTGGCACCTTTCATTTGAATGGCAGCGCACATTTACGAAAGAGACACGCAAAAAATATGTTAGAAATTCTCATTCATTAATAGAAACGAGTATACATACTCGAAATGTCCGCACATGTTCATTAAGTGGAATGAAAAGGAACACGCGAAGTCAAACCCGCACACGCAAAACAATAACATCTCACTACAATTACACGACAACTGGCCATTGTACGAAGTTGATATACGCCAGATATATTAGATAGCACATAAGACATTGCAGTGTCGAATTTGAAATTGTTTAGATCAGTGGTTCTCGAGAAATCTAATAAACATAAATATGTCTCTATAGCGCTAGACATGACAATTACGACAGGCTGCTCCACACACCCTGAAGTCCGGTCTCTTCCAAACATGCAGATTTGGAACGAGCACTGCACTACTATGTATACATATGCAATACAAACGCACATAGATAGATAGATATATCGGTTGTTATAGTAGATTTTACAAGTACATGAATGCACTTACTGTTAATGGAAGGAAGTATGTGAAGTATCCTGGTGTTACTTTTCTTGAAAGTTTGCATTCAAAATTCATACCATTACCTGGACTCGAACATCAATATACTGATTATTGTTGCCAGAGGAGAACTTCTTTCTGTTTCGACTACCGAGCGAGCCTAAAGATAGATTATACTACAACAGTGATTTATATATGTAAATACACGTTTTCTTTTAATGTATACATTCCATTTATATCGGTATACAGGTGCAAAACTTGGTTTGAGGTGAATTTGCTATTGTGTAGAATGGGCGTGTTTTTTTTTTGGGGGGGGGTTGTCAAACTCCAGGAAAAAGTCAGAGTTGACTTTACTTTCCTATGTAACGAGAACAAGAACAATCCTCACCAAAATTAGGTGTGTAAATCGATATGTAAAATCGCCAGTCCACTATCGTGATTTGAACTCACTAGCACAGTGATCGCTAGCCGGGCGTCTTACTCTCTGAACTAAATTGAGAAGTCTTAGATACTATGGAAAATCTATGATACATAAATATAAAAAAACAATTTGTTTATAATGTTTTTTTTTATATATATACAATACAAAAGTTGCAGTAATCATCTTCAATCGGAATAGAAGTTGGAGTGGAGTTTTACCCTGCAGCGGCCAGTCTTGTCTGATATGCCAGTTTGCACCTAAGCCAAGAAAAGATGTATATGCATATACAGTGCGAAATCCATTGCTCTCAAAAGTTCTTGATAAAACTTGACTACGCATACGATGAACTTTTGCTACGTGCACACATTCATTGTTTTCTTCTTTGTTGTAGATCACGTGGCCGTCGTCGCGAATGGCAATTTGCCCGGTTGGGATTTGCCAAAATTGACCAGCGAAACATTTATGAAAATAAGTGTGTGCTCAGATCGATAGCTTTTGAAACAACTTGCTTCGATGTGTAAAACGGAAAGGGAAGACAGTCGGATTTTATAAGACTTAGTGGATATGAAAGAGGGAAATAGATAGAAAGGAAGAAGGAAAGAAAAATGAAAATAGAAATACGGTGGAGGCCAAATGGGAGAGGCAGATAAAGACTAAAGGAACAAGCCTGGCTGCTGCAGGGTAAAACTCCGCTTTTATTTCTATTCCAACTGAAGATGATCAGTGCAACTTTTGTATTGTATATATAATAAATAAATTAGTAAGTATGTAAGACTTGTCAGTTTGGTTCAGTTGGTAAGAGAGCCGCCTGCAATCACTAGGTCATGATTTCAAATCACGATAGCGAAATGTTAATTTTATATATAAATAATAGGAATAGACAAACAGTGAAGAGTTTACTCCCCTAAATTTGGTGAGGATTGTTCTTGTTATACAGGAAGTCAACTCCAACTTGGACTGGAGTTTTTTCTGTATGAGAGAGAGAGAGAGAGAGAGAGAGAGAGAGAGAGAGAGAGAGAGAGAGAGAGAGATTAAATGTTCTAAGAGTATTAGTCTGTGCAGTCGAGCAAACACACCATGCCTATAAAAAACAAAATAGCAGCATATGTTGCAGAAAAATCTTCTGGGTGATGCAGATTAAAAAAGGAATGTAATCCTTGTTGATGCAGTTGGAGATTATAATAAAACTTTCTCACAGTGGGACTCTTACCAGCGCCCTTATAAATAATTCAAACTCTGCTTCTTATCTGAATTTTGACAACGACAACAAGGAACCAATTTGTTATCGTAATTATAAATAGATAGATAGATAACGTGTTTAGGTAATCTTTGCTTTGACGTACATAAACCTATGGCGGTGTTTAACCAGCATAGAAAGGTTCCAAAAGTCATAAATAGGCTTTTGTCGTAGGACGACTTAATCGTCAAACATGCATCGCACCATAAGGAGTGATTTGACCGATCACCACTCGCACGCCAATAACTGTTTTAGTAAAAAAAAAACGATTATTTATTAAATCAAGTATTGTAAACCATTTTTATCAATTGTTGTGCTGCTATTTACCCTCATCTTAATTTTTAGTAGTTTTCTTTTTAAATCACAATGTGTAAAATGGTTTAATTCATAAGAGGACTTTAGGTTGAGACTTATTATGGACAGATTCAGTTATCGCTTAATTAACGTGGTTTTGTTTAACACAAGTTTTGCTTAACGCGGTTAAATTAATAGCGACAACCCCTTTCACGGTATCAAAATACTGTTTCTACTGACGTCTGCACCCACTTCTCTCTCTGTGCGTTGAGACCAATACTAGTACTACTACTAACTGTTTACAAGCCAGTTGTTTTCTTTTTTCCTTAGTAATTTAGAGTCTATTAAACAACGAATAATGGATATGGATTTTGATATTGGACCTTTTAAAATTTGGATCATTTTTTCTCTGAAAGTAAATGTAGCTAAAACTAATTTAATGTTGTTAATAAACATTTATTCACATTTGTTTTTATTTTCTTTACAGGACTATCATATTCTGTACTTTATAGAGTAGTTAGCTACAGTTAAATATGTTGAGTCGCTAATAAGCGATCATAGTTAAATTGTAATTTTTACCATTGATTGTTGTATTTAATTAACGCGTCTTTGATATGTGCGGTACCATCTGGTGATTAATTAATCGTGTTAATCAAGGAGGGCCTGTTCAGTTCTGTTAGGTGGATTATAAAACCTATAAAGTAGACCAAACACATCCCTCTAGCACGTGTGTATATGTTCCGTATGTGTATGTGTGTGACCTTTTTGCATTGGACGCTTTTGCATTGGACATTTTTGCATTGGACGTTTTTGCATTGGATGTTTTGTTCATTGGACCTTTTTGCATTGGACGTTTTGTTCATTGGATCTTTTGTTCATTGCACGTTTTGACTTAGCACCGTGTAATCAATTCTAAATTATCAATAACTTTGCATTTACATTTTACTTTTCTTCTGATCAGCTTTCTGTAGGTATAAATTAATGAGAGTTTTCCAGGCAGACAGGTAAGCCCCCCTTCTCTTCTTGAGCAATCGGCGCTACACGATCTTCACAGTCCTTAGCAGGCATTTCAATCAATCTATCTATCTATGTAGAAAAATGCGTACCTGCACAATATGCTAAAATAATTGTAAACACTTTTTAAAAACTGAAGAATATTTTAACATAAAAAAGACGAAAAAAGTATTAATGCAGTGGAACAAAATACCTGTTTTTAGTGGCATGTACCCACATGTAAGTACACTTTGTAAAATAAGGTTGTTCAGTTTTGCTACTGCATACATGTTTTTTCGTCTTTCATATATATATATATATATATATATATGGATTCACATTGCGTTTTATATATTTCACTTTCAACCGTCCATCACCGACTTTTAATAGGTGCCGCCTCCAACATTAGCGTCTCTTACCTGTCTTCATATTCTGCCCATCTATTACACCACGCATTGAATTCAACTTTGCTTCATAAATTCATCAACATTTTTTTGCTGTGGCCGTTGTTTTATTTGATTATTTTGGTTTCATTCGATTCTATTTGTGCCATTTGATTTTGTGTTGTTGCTTTTTTTCATATTTTGCATGTCGATAGCGAAAGTCACTTTCATTATGGAGATGCTATAGTGTGGCAGCTTAGACAAACAATTGTGCATTTTGTGATAAAAGCATATAATTTGGTACACTTATAGCCAAAGACATTCCAAAAAGATGTGGATATTGGGTCCATTGCACCCATTTTTCAAAATAGCTGTCAGCGACCGCTATTTTCATATCAATTTTCTTATCAGCGATGGATATAATATGATATTGAGGACATAATTAGTTGAATTTATTTACTATACATAGTTTTGGGGAATTATCATTTGGGTAATACATGCAAATCATTGAAAATTCAAGATTGCCGCCATTTTTCAAGATGGTGGTCATGACGCAATTCAAGACTCAATAAAAGTAATAACAATAAGAACTCAAACTTAGGGTCTTTCACGGGAAAGTATATTCAACACTACCCTTAACAGTAACGGAGGGCTGTGCAGTATAAGGCAGCTTTTTTTGCATTTGCAAGAGACATGGCTGGACTGGCCTGCATCTGGTAGATCTTGTTGAAAATATTAGGCGTCTTATTTTATGATCATCATCATCATCATCATCATCATCATCATCATCATCATCATCATCATCATCATCGCCACATCTTATCTCGCAGACCATTATCCTAACACTTGAGGTCTAAGATTCCATAGGATGAAAAGTAAAACCAAGATTAAATCCATTGTAAATGGTTGCAGTAAATACATTTATTTATGAGTACTTTACTTAAAGAAGAAAAATGGCTGCCATGGGCGACCTATTGAAAATTCATGATGGTTCAATATCCAAATTTCTATAAGTGTACCAAATTATATACTTTTATCACAAAATCCACAATTGGTTTGAAATTTTCAGCTAAGCTGCCCCACTATTATGAATAAAACAAACAAAAGCACCAATAATTCTTGTTTATTAATCGAACGTTTTTCGTCTACTCTTTTAGAAAATCTCAGTTTGGGGCAAGTGAATAATTATTTCAACCTGATTCATGTTTATTTCTTCATATGTGAACAGTGATAACGAGTTTGCTTAAGTAACCAGCAATCGGTGTTTGCTTCCAGCTAAAGTATTTTCAAACGGTGAATTTCATGCAAAGTGAACCATTTCACACTGAAAAATGCATTGTCAGATTTTTAAACGCGTCTTATATTGTCACAAAGCAAGTTTGATTTCAAGGTAAGTTTGATTTCAAGGCAAGCCTACTTCAAAACAAAGTAGAGCTGTACTATAAAACCTGCACCAACGTGCCTTGAGGTAGGGTAATAGTTAGCAAACTACTTTAGCAGACTATTACTACTGTACAGTGAGTTCGATCCTCGCTGAGTTCCCCATATTTAAGGCCTTGTGCCAGACTAAACTAAGTTTAGTACATTCCAATAACGCCTGCACTAGCGTTTTGTACATTTGCGTCCTTGTATACGATTTGAAAGCCCGTTTTATTACCTACGTATTGATCCAAATCAGCTGATGTACAGCATTGATCAGAGTGAAAGTCTCACACACTATTGCTACTAAATGTCTGCTTCGTGAATTAAAAGTTAGTTTTGTTCTACAAATATTTATTTATGTATTTCTCTTATTTCCTTCGTATCGACTATCCTGTATTAAACGTCCATCTCTGTCCCGTTGTCAACCTGCTTATTTTATTCTGATGTCTGTTTCCCATCATGCCCTTCGGTCATATTCGCCGATTTTCAGCTTTTCCGATCCATATTTTGCTGACGACTCACCTTCTTTTTTTCATCTCATTTGGCCGACAGCTTGACATTATTTATTAGTATAGATTAGCTTCCGCTTCTAGTTTTTATCACTCCCAACTGGATTGTATCTGTGCACATGTATCGTTATCTTGGATAGACAACGGCTTCAACTAATATGGCTCGGGGTAGATTGTGTGGTCCATTCAGTAGGAACGTTGGTTCTATAACTGGTTATAAATTGCCTAGAGAAATTGATATCAGATTTTAAACTGCCTTACGGCCATGACTATCAGTAAAGACTATAAATTACACGCTGGATGCTTTGGCAAGACACATGTGAAATCGGGTTCAAGCCTATAAGCTATCACAGATAAATTCTAAGCCTCTGCCTTCAGAAAGTTGATTATAAAATTGCTGACATCGATTGATTAATGAGCAGAAAAGCCTTTGTCTCTTTTAAAGGATAATGCGAGGAAAATTCAACAGGTTTTCTTAAAGGGCGTTAAAATGATACCAACAATAATTTGAACTTGCGGAACTCGGTTTACAAAGAATTTTTTCAAAAGACGAATGAATATTGAAATGAAAAAATCGTATTCGATGGCATTTTCAGTGTCATTTAACTTTTACTCTTATAAAAATATGATATCCTCAGTTGTAAATCTCTGGACTAAAAGTGGCAGATATTAAAATACTAATACGTAGAAAAATGTTGGTTCAAGTCATAATCCCGAAAGACAAAATCCTGAATGCCATAATCCCTAGAGGTTGAAATCCCGAAAACCATAATCCTGAAAGGCCAAAATCCCAAAAATATAATTCAAGAAAAAATAATTAAAAAGTTCTTAAAAGATTATTTACAGTTTCAAAAAAGAAAGGAAAACTAACCTCAATCCTAACCCCTAACCCTAAACACAAGTTATTGTATTCCATTGTGTTGTGGAGAATACAGTAGGAAATATTTTAGTTTTACGAGATTTTCATATTTCGTGATTGTTTTTGTTTTTTTGAATGGGGGCGGGTAGCCTTTAGCGATTCTGGATTTCAACATTCGGGATTATGACGTTCAGAATTGTGTCTTTCGGAAGCCACAAGAAGAAGAATGTAGATAGTATGGCACACAAAATGCTGCGACCAAAATTATCACTACCTTAAAGAAGTTCACCCTCCAAAAATTAACAAAACGCTGCAGAAACCGAGGAAATAGAATATACAGACAACAATCGAATTTTTAAAAATTATGCTTTGCTTCTTCGGTGCAATAAATCGCATTATTGGTATTTACTAAAGTTATCTTAGTCTGGCGCAAGGCCACTAGGGCAGAGTAGCCAATGAGTCAACCTCACTACAGTAATTGTCTGCGAGACTATCTTATTAACAACTGCTCCAAGAATGATGTATCAAGGAGTTTTCGGTTAATAACATGTATTGCTCATGCATGCACGTACTGAGTACTGTATGCACACACACACACACACACACACACACTCTCTCTCTCTCTCTCTCCCCTCTCTGAATACACACACATTCCCAAACAAAACCACCGCCACCTCCAACCCACCTTCCCCCCAAGATAACATAACCCAAAAAGACATAAAGTTATAATCTGAACAAGTCCTTAAGGTGAATGCAAATATAGTTTGATATAATGTGTAGGGGAGAGGCAGCCTGGTTGTTTGTTTGAGGCTGGACACAGTCAACAACATTTATATCATGTAAACAGGAAGTCAGAAACATTCCTCGAAAATGCCTGACACAATAGATAACAAAGCATAAGTAGCCATAAGCAGCAAAGTATTTCGTATGTCTCTATGAAAACACTATACATTTCGACAACTTTCGTAATCTTTACGATTTTTAGGCTATTATAATTGTACACTCTCCGCCTTACTTTCTCTAAATGAAGAATAGGTTTGTCCCGTCTTATGTCCCGTCGTCCCGACTTATAACATCATTTAATCACGATTCAAATAACAATAAAACTGTCATTTATTTGTTTGTTATTTATGACCGACCGATGACCACTTTCCACTCAAGCATATTTTCCATCAGTTACATAAAAAACAAAAAATGCAAAAATACAATTTAAATTTAAAGTCACATTAAATTTTAAGGCTTTAACTAAAGTAAATTTCTTACAAATTATTATTGCTGTAGAGCTAGATCTTGAATACATATAAGTGTGGGT
>VCCN01005046.1:163379-176170 GCA_006491835.1 Architeuthis dux | reverse complement strand
AACATTATCATTTGGAGTTAACATTCCATATTGAACAAGTTCTTAATGGTAAGCTGACTATATATACATATATGGTGATCTAAAACGTTATGACCAGCAACATGTGGCAAGAATGAGAGTTACTGTCTTGTAACAACTGTATATGTCAGGGTCAGAGGTATATTGACATGAAATGGCATGGTTTGTGGGGATGCTCACGTTCAGTTGTGGTGAGTATCTATCGGCAGTGGTCCGAGAAGGGGAAAATCACCAACCACCAACAAGGTTGCCAAGGCTTATTGATGTCAAAGTGAATAGAGGCTTCCCCGCAAAGTATGAGCCACCAGAATGGCTACTGTGACACAAATTGCAGATAGCTTTAATCATGATGAAGGAAGGAATGAGTCATAACACACAGTACATTGATCCTTGTTGTGTATAGGGCTGTGTAGCCACAGGCCAGTCAGTGTACCCATGCTAATCAATGTCAATCCAGGGTTCCCACTCTTTTCTAGGGATCCTTTTCCAGGAAATTTCCAGTGATGATCTAGCTCAGGGTTCCCCAACCTTTTTGTGTCAAAGAGCACTTTCACGATTACCAGTAGTGTGGCAGGCACCATTTAATTTTCAAGTAAAAATAATATTTGGACTTTAATAAAAACATACTTAATAATATTTAATTCCTATTTAAGACGAGGCACAAAAAAAATTACTGCGAAACAGCAAGTTTTAAAAAATCAAGGCACATCTATAGTTTTGACTTAATAATAAATATAATGGGTGATATAACATGTAGCCCCATTATGTAAAATAATGAGCACGATACACTAAAAATTAATTCAAAGAAACCCAAAACAAAATTAATAAATTTTCTATGCATTAAACAAAGCCATAAGCAAGGGGAAAATGGAGGCCAGCATAAAGTCCTGGTAAATTTTGAATTTCCTAGCAGTCTGAGATGATAAAATATATTTTTTGGCAATATAAATATATATATAAATATAATTTTAAAATGCCTATATAAAATAATCATACCGTACAAAAACATTTTTTTCCTATATAAAATTTAAAAATTTATATTCCTATGCAACAAAACTTCCTGAAAATCTTAGTCAATGTAATTTTTGGCATTGAACTTCATTGACCAATGCCTCAGAGTAGAATGATATTGCTGTTCGTAAACAATCAAAGATGCTCATCAGTAGGACAAGATCTGTATTTTGATTTCATGATATTCATAGTCGAAATCAGTGATTCGCAAAGGTAGGTGGATCTGAAAAGCTATTTTATCTTGTATGCTGCACTTTTCAGGAAAGGGAATTTTCCCCTTACAACCAAACTCCAAAAGTTCTTGTCGGTTACAAATGATTTTAGTACTTCTGTATGTAAAATAAGGTTATATTGTTTATTTTCAGTATCTAGTAATGCCTTGAAAAGACAGTGTTGCAAAGGCGCTGATCAAATAGAGTTTATTATTTTAATTACTACATCCGTTATGTATGCAAATGTAACACACAAAACTTCCTGGTGAATAATGCATTGGTACAATATAAAGTTTGGAAAGGATTCATCTTTGTTGCAGAAGGCAACAAATCCTTTGTTACTACCAACCATTGCTGGCGCCCCATCAGTGTTGATCCCAGATAGCTTGTGCAGAGGCAAATCTATTGACTATGCATAGTACTGACAATGACATTGCACAACACACAGATAGTCTGCAACATGCGAAGTCGATACACTTTGCAACATAAGTATCTGAACCATATTTAAATATGTTTGGCTTTCTTTTTTCATGTATTGTTCAGTCAGGTTTTAATCTGGCAACCTTGGTTATGGTAGAGGGTTATAGGTCCAAAGCGTTAAAATATGTAATTGTAACATTAAAAAATTAAAAACAGCAATGGTAATTTAAAAACAAATAATGGTAGCCATTCTGTGGTGGGCACATAGAAAAGGGTCAGCGGGCGCCATGGTGCCCGCAGGCACAAGGTTGGGGACCTCTAGCCTAGTAGTTCATTCACAGCTAAAGGAAAATTACTCCATCCGTTATGTAAAGATATTTTTCATTTATTTTATATTTGATGAAGAATTAAAAATCATTATTAATTTTTATGACAACTTTTTACCTACAGTTTCATTTTTTAGTTGCTTTTTTATTTTTTAACCAACCTGAATGAGAGTTTCGGTAAAAAAAAGCTTCCGTTCCATGGATTTATATACTTTTTTTACAAAAAGGTAAAAAGTATTCATAAAAATTGAAAATGCAAATGAAAAATTATAATCATTATTATTTAATGATTATAATATTTCATCGAATAAAAAATATCTTTATTTGACTCACCCACACCCAGAAGGGCAGAAGGGAATAAAAAGTATAACCGGAAAATGGGAGATTTTCCAGGACGAGTGGGAACCCTGTCCATCACCGAAAGCATCTTCAATGGGCATGTAAGTATCAGAACTGGACCTTGAATCAATGAAAGAAGTTTGCCTGGTCTAATGAGTCTCGCTTTCTCTTGAATTAGGTGGACAGCATGGAACGTGTGTGTCCTTATTGTGGGGAAGCAATGACACCAGGATGCACTGTGGGAAAACAACAATCCAGTAAAGGCAGTGTGATTATTTGGGTAACATTCTGCTGGGAAACTCTGGGTTCTATCATTCATGTGGAGGGTACTTTATTGCGTACCACCAACCTCAACATCATTGAAGACCAGGTAAATCCCTTCATGACAACAGTCTTCTACAATGACAGTGGTATCTTTCAGCAGGACAATGCACCTTGTCACGCTGCACAAGTTATATGGAAACGGTTTCAAAGAACATGAAGAAAACTTCAGTGTGGCCCTGGCCACTAAACTCCCCAGATCCATTGAGCATTTCTGCAAGGTATTGGACCAACAAGTTCACCCTGCAGTCCCAGAGAAAACCTTTAGAGGTCTTGTAGAGTCCATATGAATGAATAATTCATATAAATATTTGTATATGTATCAATCTACCCATAATGAACAATGTATAAGGGTGAAGGGAAGAAAGAATCCAAGATGAAAGATACAAGAAAATTTAACCCTTTATAGGGCACCCCTAAAACTATTTTTGTATGTTAAACTAGACCTAATTACAAGATATTTTCTGCAATTATTTTGTATATGGGGGCAAAACCCTGTCTTATGAAGTGATCATATATGGTGCAAGTAGAAAGTTAAATAAAAAATAGAATTAAAGAATAACATTCAATATAATGAATAGATACAGAAACATTGATATTGACCAAAAACAGGCTATTCTACTGGGGGTGTGGTATGCTTCCAAACAGTTTGTCTTCATTCATGCACAATTGTACTTTTCAAAGCTTGCAGACCACATTGGTGCGGATTATATTCTCTTAGTGGCTACAATATTTACATGTGGCTGACCGGTCCTCAGGTGATCATATATAGTCATTTTCCCCATAAAGGGTTAAGGGAGGAAACTGTAAAAGCAAAGATAGAAATATTTACTAGAAATTTTTATTATTAATTCAGTATTAGCTTTCTTTTGGGTCTTAAGCAATTTCCAACATATTTGAGTTTAATAACTTTCATCAATCATTGAAATTTACTCATGACAAGTATATCTATAAAAATTTGAAAATATTGATTTCATTTTATATAAAAGTATAAATTTACACATGTAACATCGTGCAACTGCATAAGTGTATACTTATACAAATACATGTACATTTTATATATACCCACTATAAGTTTTTAATAATAACATAAATGTACACATAACTGAGAAACAAAATATGAACCAATTTTTATTTGAAGAATACCAAGTGGAAAATAGTATACGCTAAATGGGTCATTCACTTAATTGAAAAAAGAAAAGAAAAATTGCCATAGAAGTGAGAAAAAAAAAGTGGGGAAATTGAAAACTATACAAAAAGAAACTCTTACTGGAAAATATGTCAAGGACTGTCACCTTGGTGGATATTTCTTTTTTTCAAACTCTAGCCTAGCCACACAGTAGTAGAATAGTGCACTAAACTAGGTTAGGTTTTAAACGAAGTCTACGATATAGATAGCTTCTATTTTTTCAATTCATTTCAGCATTCAGTTATCTTCAAATATATAATTTTTCGTTTACACGGATACTTTAAATTTTTAGTGAAGCGAAATAAAAAAAATCATTTTTTTAAAATACATCTACTACAAATGAATACCGATCTTATACGAAGTTTTTATCTTTGTTTTTTTTTATCATGACTACTCATAGTTAGTAGGTTTTCTATATTAAAAATAATAATATTGAGTGTTTTTTTTTCAAGATTATAAAAGTGCATATAGATGAATTTTAATTACATGGAACTATTTTGTCTTTGAAAATCACTCATTTAACGAGGTGGTCGTCTGCCTCCTTTACTCACAATTTAAATATCATGTTTCTCTAATTTGCCTGGCAAACAATAGTGATTTTTTTTCTTCTCTTAATCCACTTTTATATTTATTTTCTTCTGTAATACTTCCAAAAAGATTTAAAAGACACATTGGTTAAATGAGAAAAGATTTCCTTTATTTCTCTTCTCTCAAATAAACTTAAATCAAATAATTCCTCTATATAAAGATTTAGAATTAAAACAACCCAACTACTCTCCCCACTCCGCTACAATTGAAGTCGAATTGGTGTTTCTAAGGCTCTGGTTAAAGTTTTTTAAATCCTTTCTTTTTTTCTTTTTATTCCTGGGGGTACAGCAAATCTAAAAAAACAAATTTTGCACGAGCAGAAATTGCAGTTCATCGTATTGTTTTGAATGAGTATTATTACCGGCTTGGACGTCACCACCCTTTTTCTAAATGATAAAGATTTCATTTTATTATATTATTACTGGGGGTTTGCAGATAATGAGTATGGTTCCTCACTGTCAGTGTCAACTGAATTTGTTAAGAAATCATGAAGAAGGGCCCATGTAGTTAGGAGTCAGGAAAAAAAAGAGAACAAAAGAAAAAAAAAGGGTTCTACTCTTTTTATTTTAAAGTAAGTCTTATCAGAAACAATTTTTTAAAATCCTTTAAAATAGTGACCGATCAGACTTAAAAATAAATATATACGAACATAACTTATTAAAGACGAGCCTTAAGCCTTATATCAAAATGGTATTTTTCAAGTATAGCAGTCGTAAGTAGGAATTTTAGCCGATATAGTTGTTGCCCGGTGGTTGTGTAGCAGTGGTTTTTCGGGATCAGAAAAGGACCTTTTTTTTTTTAGCGTACCGGAAGGCATAAAACTAAAGTTTATTATTTATTACAAAATTATACTAAACAAATAACAATATTTACATTGCCTTTATTCGGGAGCACGTCGAATGAACTCTTTATTTACATTTAAAAACACGTAAACACTGGTTTATAAAAAAAAAACTAACACCATTTGTTTTTTTGTGTTCACTCATGAACCTTTGTGTGTGTTTGCATATGCATTAAATATATTTTAAAACATTATGTAATTTTGTATGCTATGTTAGTCTTCTGTACAATTTATGTTTTTTTAATGTATCTTTATGGCTACTTCATGTGTATACTGGAAATGTCTAAACAAAATTATAACCAGGTTAGGTAGAGGGCGCCTATCATAGCAAACTCGTTTTGCACACTATTGATTAGTAATGCAAGAGAGTTCGATATTTATGGGTGCTCCAATGATGTGACATTGTACCAGACTAGGCTAAGAAGATGCCCTCTTCAAAGCCATATATATACTTATATCCTATCAATGGAATTTGGGTAGACTTCCTTTAAAAAAAACTAAACACACACACACTATAAATGTATGCTTAATAAATGCAGGATAGATGACTAGCTGGGAGAAAGGTATACCTCACACACACACACACACACCCCGGGGCTGATTAATCTTTCACAAAGGGATTATGATGACTTCCCAACCTCCCATCATCTCCCTTTTAAAGAAAGAGGGCTGCATCAAGTATGGGAAAAACTAAAAGAGAGCATCGTTTAAAATAAAACTTTACACCCAAGCTTACCACTGAGTCTCCACATGGATGTTCTTAATTTTTAACTCCTCACTTCAAATCGTATAATTTTCTTTATAACGAAAAATATCTGAACAAGACAAAAATATCAAACTACTTTTTTTTAAAAATAACTGAAAAAATGCTAAAAGTTAAATAAGGTTTCTGAGTTTATTGTAACTTAAACTTTGGGTTGCTATTTTCTTATTAAAATGTCCAATGAAACCTTTTTATTGTAATATTTTAAAGTTCGTGACCTTCAGTTTGATGTTTAGTTTGTTTTTGTTCTCTTTTTTTCCAGACGTTTTATGAGCGAGCAGTTTGAAAATCAGGTGATGGAAGTTTTTTTCAGTAAGGCAGTTTCATAGACCTACCAAGCCTGAGAAAATAACATGTCTCTAATAAATGCAACTATTTTTGGTGGCCTTTCAAACCAAACTGCCTCTTCGTTAGTCTGTATGTAAAAATAAAGATGTAAAGCTTAGTTGATAGAATATTACAATTATTAGAAAAAATAAGTCTCAGTGTCAACTATTTTCACAGACTCCAGAGGAGAACATGACAATCTTTGTATTCTATCCTACACATTGATACTTAACAAAATTGTTAATTAAACGTTATTTTGATTTATTTTTTAAAAAGAACAGACAGATAGAAAGGACACATGTGGAGTTTTCAGCTCTCAAGATTAAGTTTTTGCTAGATTGAATAATTAATAAGTAAAATGAAAGTTTTAAAACTTAAACTAGTTAAGGTGAAGTGAACAACTCAAATATTAACATTTAAAAAAAAAAAAAATTAAGCACTAATTTTAGTTCTGATACTTCTTCATAGAGAAAGAAGGACTGGTGTGTGACAGCTACAATTTGGAATTCTGGTTTTCTTTATAGGAATAATATAATAAAAAACTTATTAAGCGAATTAAACAACTTATGGAACAGTGGTGACTTGAGCAAAAAAAGGAAAGCACTATAATTTATTGATTAATTAAATCCTTTAAAATTTATTTTCATAGTTTTTAAGAAATATTTATCAACACGAACTACCACCAACACTATAACTAGGTAAAATAATGTGGTGGGGTCTTTTAGTAGTCACTAGTCAGTGTCAAATTGTAAATTTACTTAGTTAAATTTAAAAACAAAACATCTTCAGAAGTCAGTAATTCTGTCCATAGTCCGTATTTATTTATTTAGCGAGCAAGAGACTACACAAATTCTGCCCATAAAGAGTATTTATTTAATATTTATCTACCCGACCGGAATGTGACAGAGTTGCAGGGGCGGATCCAGCCTCTTGAGCTGACCGTCTTCCAAGGGGGGTGGGGGCACGCTCCCCTTGAAAATGATGTATCCAAGATTGGCTAAAATTGCGTTTCCAGGGCACATACTGAAATTAAGATAAATAAAGATTTTCAGAAAACTTCTAAGTGTCTTGAATGTTGTCATGTCATGTCATGTGTTAGTGTTGAGACGAAAAGATTTAACACTTTGAAGACGCTCAGATAACAGTAAAAAATAAATATTTTCGGAAAAATTCTAAGGGTCTTCCTTCCAGAAGACCCCCTGGATCCGCCCCTGAGTTGACAGTGACACTTACTGACAATGTGCGATTAGTAGTCATAGTAGCGTCGACAATACACGAGGTTTCGGCCTGGTCTGGCTCTATGATTATTCATAAATCTCATATCCTCTGACAAAGTATTTAAAAGCTTTTAACAGCATTAAAAGGCACTTCTGACATGCCTGACTTCCGCGAAAATGGCGGAAAGTACGTGCCCAATTTGTTTCGCATTAGTTACATTTTAAAACCTTAAAAAACTGACAAATTTCGAGGAAAGGAAGGTCTTATGGATTGAAAGCACAAATTACTCGTGAAAAATGTATTCTATTTTTTTTTAAGTGCCGACAGCAAAAGTTTTAACACATGATTACCCTTCAGACCTTCATGAGGATTTATTTGACTTTTTTGAAAGTAACTAACCATAAACAAATTTTTAAAAATTCATTGTATTTTCTGATTAGTATGAAAAATATTTCTCTTGCTGTTGGATTTCTGTGACCTCGAAAAATACAATGACGTCAATTTTTTAGTGCATATTCAAGTTATGATTTTTAGTGCTTATACTAAAAAAATGGTAACCTAAACATAACTATGAAAAACAAGAAAAATTCTAATTAAAAAAAAGGAATTCACAAAATATTCTGCTCGATGTTGAGTTTAATTTAAAAGTAGGCGACGACGTTGTTGGAATAAGTACCAATTTCAAAATTGTAGCTTCGCCTAAAAATCAGCTGATGAAAGAATCAAAGGTCTACCAGATTAACCACTTCACTTCCATCAAGAGCCTTAATGGTGATTTGTTTTTATGCCATGTGAAAATTCACATGATGTCTTGCTCATGCGTTTATTATTCAAGACTGCACAACTTAAAGAAAGTTAAATAATAAATACCAAATCGGGTGGTTTTGAATATGACCGTTTTACACACTAAAGTCAAATCAGGGATGATGATTTTTCGGGTTTTATATTTTTGGTAGAAATGACAAGCTTTTCTAAAACTTAAATTAGATAAATTGGCATCAACACATGTAAATACAAATTATACAGTTGCACAAAGCTTAAGGGTCAGAAAACACTAGAATAAAACGAGTGGAGACAGTGGGCTTATACATTTAGTTTGGGACCAAGTTTTGTGTGTGTGTGTGTGTGTTTAGCTTTTGTTCTAATTAGGAAATAGAAATAAGTTTATATGCATAAAGATAAGACGAACTTTAAAATATGATTAAGATGAAACTAAATAAAATAACGAAAAGTTAGACCAACACCCACTTGGCGGACAGGTACTCACCCCTGCCCCGGCTGTTACCAGGGCAACGATTTATAAGACAATGTATATGTGAATAAAGATTTTATTCAGCACAAATAATTATTACCACCCGAAATCTCTTAATTAAAAAAAAAAATTAAAAATCTATGTATCCGTGGCGAGTATGATAACGAAAACATAAGGCCTCATGTTTCACACAACATGCAGCAGTGCTGGAAGCTTGTTACCACACTACTAATCTATTGCATTTGTTTTGTGAGTATAAGAAATAAAACTGAAGAAAGTCAAAATGTCTGAAATTCCTTCCCTTACACTTAGCTGGCGAGGCACATTACCTAAAATTAAAATACTAACTTACACTACTACACAGTGTGTATGTGTACGAGAGTTTAAGTTCAACTTCAGTGGCATTATAGCTATAGGGCTGAGGGTTGGAGCTCAGATATCGGGTTCATGAATCTCGTAAACACAAAACAAAATTATTGACTGGTAAACAGGGTGGTTTTGTACTTGGGGGGCGGGGGTGATACCCAAATTATCGATGTCAATATATCAGTCAGTCAATGTTGGTAAGATTTCAAAATTGTGTAAAAAAAATAAAAAAATAACTAGCTTCCTTAAAAGTTTGAGGTCCTTCAAGTACAATAAATGCTTGAAACTTAAAAGGATGTGATATTTTACATTATGAATTGAATTTTAATAATTATGTGCCTAAAGTTATTAAGCGTTCCTCTTATTCATAAATTTAAAAGCTAATAAAGCGGACCAAACTGGAATTAAATGAATTAGTACATGTTCCATTAATAATAGTTTACTAATAATGTAAAAAGGAAACAAAGCGATTTTATAAAGAGACACTAGAAGAAAACGAAAGAATATTGCATGGGAGATATTGAAACAATGAGCAGCATTGGAAAACACCGAAGTAAAGTGAAAGTGACTAAGAAATGTTACAGTTAAGAATAAACAAAAACATGCAAAATAATAATTGTCTGCTCGTGAACAACTGTCAGATTTTCGAATGAAAAAAAATAACTGTAAGAAAGTCATCTTTCGATTTGCAACATTGAAAATACACAATCATTATTTGATTAGAAATATGGTTGTATTGCAATCGAAATAAATCAAGAAAAATGTTACAAACTTCGTAAAACTCATCTTTTTGCCAATATTAGGTTGTTTTAATGTGTACGCAAAATAATTGTTCATACTTTATCAAATAATTGATTTTAGTTCAAAGTAATACATGGAAAAATATCAAGTTAGAATGCATAAAGTTATGGTTTCTGGTGGTTTTGCATTTAAATTACAAACTTAGAAAGATAATATTAATCAGTGTTGTTTTAATGTAAAGCTAAAAGGTGTCAAACAAAGGTTTTTTTACATCAAATCTTCACGAAAACTTATTTTTAGTGTAATTTTTAATGGCACATGTAATTCGTTAAATATATTTTTATGAATTAATTAGCTTTTAAGAAAACTAGTGAACATAGACAATTTCTTTAGTTTTTAAACAAGCAGACAGGAAATTTGTAAATTGGCAAGACAAAAAAAAAAAATGAAGGTTAAATTCAAGCGAAGGAATTTTTAAGTTAAATATATTTTTCGCAGGTTCACTTGGTTTTTTTTTTTAACGTTTGAAATTGTTGGCATTGCTAATTTTAAGAATATATAGGATATCTCCTGCGGATTTTTAAGAAGGAAAATCCATGAAAGATAGTTAAAACAAATCCTCTAAGCATGGTGGTTGTTTTAGAGCTCGACCATTTCTGGCCAACCTAGAACTTACAAGTATAAGAAACTAACAAACACGTTGTTTGAGGAACGCCAGCAATTGAGATTGTTTGCATTGCTTCCTAACTCTCTTGCTGAAAATAACCTCCTCTCTATACAACTCTCATTCTTTCGTTAAGCAACCGATTTCGCTCATTTATCATTTTCTACCCCCTTTCCTTTTCTTTCACACAATACCACCCTCTCTATGAGACAGCCTTTTCTACCTATCTTTTTTTTCTATCTCACTCCTTCTATTTTCCTCTTCCTCAGCTCATTGTTATGAGACTACTTTTTCTTCCTGCTCTCCTATCTCATGCATTATCCTCTTTTCTTTCTCTCCCTCTCGCAAATCACGCCTCCTCCTCCTCCCCCCTCATTACTACGTTCTAAATGGCATGCTTGCCTTGACAGGAAAGACGCGCCAATCGTGACCATATATGGTAATAGTAGCACTTCCATATAAAGTTAAACTCTTCATATCAGAAGTATTTTTCCTGGAACTCTTTCGCCCGTCTTACAAAATAGGCAGTTAAGCTATTGTGTGTGCGGCAGTATTTAAAGCGACAAATCGTCAAACTACCCTCAGTCTAGCATTTCACTCCACCGGACACACATCTCAGTTGGTCTGCTTTCTCTTCGTCTAAAGACAAACACAAGGCAGTTGTCACTTGACAACCTTAGATTTTTCTAACAAAAAAAGTTTCTGTTGTTGTAGTTTTTCACTACCTTTAAAAACCAAATCATGGATGATGAAGTTGCTGCTCTCGTTATTGACAACGGATCCGGTATGTGCAAAGCTGGTTTTGCCGGTGACGATGCCCCCAGGGCTGTATTCCCATCCATCGTCGGCCGTCCCCGGCATCAGGTAAGAAGACTTATTTTCTCAACTTGTTTTTTAAGTGCTTTTATGAACTAATTTTCTAAATACTTTTTCGTTTGACTCTCAATCTGTATAGTTTTCTTGCATTTTACTGGTACTTTTATAAGGCTTCCTCTCTTCTTCTGGTGACTTGAATTTTAAAATTTAAATTTCTGAGTCTTCTGCCTAATTCGAAGAAAACTCTTCAGTCCTGTCTTTATTTTTGTAGCTAGTAAGACAGCTACAAGCGTCAGAAGAATTCTACCTCAATTTTGTGAATTAATTCTTTGAAATTAATTTCAAATGTATTAAGCCTAGTTACCTCCACGCACTTATTACTACTTAAATTTATGAAACTTTAATTCCCTCTCGCTTCTCTCGGTCAAATTTGTAATTTCATACCTTGACTTATTTATTTAAACTGGAAAACTTTTTTTTTTTTTTTTTTTTTTTACCTTAACTTCCCTCTGCCCTTAAGTTGGTTTTTTAGTTAAATTTATTTTTTTTATTGCAAACTCTTAAATGTTAGACGTGGATTTTAAATTTCAACATGGATGTTCTCAAGCTGACTGACAACCTTGAAAAAATAACGTGATTCTGCCGTCTGACAGGCTATTGCCTTATATGGTATTGCACTTCCATATATGGTCATTACCATGAATGGTAGAAAATGCCACGGCCTGTGTTCTGATTGGCCGTCTCTTAGAAGCTGTCCTAGGGAGCGGCAGCACTGCATATTTTTGAAGTGTTGGCTGACTCATGGGAGGGGGAGAGAAGGAGGAAACTTGAAAGCCGGCTTCTCTCGACCAAACAACTTTAGAAGATTAAAACAATTTATTTTTTTAAAAATATTTTTCCCCTACACTGATCTTATTTAATTTCACTACTTCCCATATTTCTTTATACAAGTTACTTCCAATATTTGCAGATTATTTAGATTCTGCAATGATATTGCAGCCATTGTAAGTTGTTAAAGCCGGTTGTTAAGGGTCTACGTCACTCTGCGCTAAATCTACCATCTATTTCCAAATATGGTCACAGAAAATTCTCGGTGGGCGTGGCATCTTTATGATAGGTAGGCACGTGATAATGGACTTAGCGTAAGAGACTTAATATTTCTACGTGCCTTAACCCTGATTAGGCTAAATGTTTTTTATAAAATGATATTCTATGTATGATTTGAAGACAATAAATTTCTTTCAATTTTTCTTAAGCCTCTGATAATTCTCTAAAATAACCCGTACTATTGAGGCGTACTTGTATAAAATAGTATGACAAGTGCTCTTATAAGTGGGTTTTTATTTAATTTAAAAAATTTTTTTTTTTTTTTTTTTTTT
>VCCN01005046.1:137274-155426 GCA_006491835.1 Architeuthis dux | reverse complement strand
AAAAAAAAAAAAAAAATAGCTCTTTGACTTCTCCTTTCATTATTATTGATTTTTTTACCTATTTACCTTCACCTTAATTGCTCTTTGTCGCATTTTTTGTTTTTTTACTTGCATGATCGCTGTTTTTGGGCAGGTCTCTTTTCGCAATGGATTCATTTTGTGTATGTCAGAACTTGAAAAATTTTTTTTTAAAATTCAAGGTAAATAACTTTTTTGTCTTAATCATTGGACCCCAGTGTTGTATCAGTAAGCTTTATTCCCCACTAATAATCATAAAACATGAATTCATTTTTTTTGTTATCATGAAGCAATTAGTAAATATGGGAGAGTGGTTAAGAAATAATTTTTCGTTTTTATTACATCCCTGAAAAAATAGAAAAATAGTTGAACATATTTTCCCTAATACTTACATAACAAGAATTTCCTACTTTTTGCTTACATAAACAACATTTTTTTAGCAGTAAAGAAAATATAACTTCCAATTTTTTCTTTCACTAATGATCATCCATACCAACTTAAAAGTTTTTGTTTTGATAAGTTTTTCTGTAATTGAATGACCCCGGAGTGAATTTATTTTTCATAAATCTGTAAAATAATCATTAAAGTAACTAATTTCTGTAAAAAAATTATCTAAATGACGATTTTTTTTTATTTTTGAAAGAATTTTAATTACAGATTTTAAATTTGTCAAGTGTTAATGGTGGAATCGATCTTATTTTTTATGAAAAATTTTGTTCTTTTTTAAACAGTCTAAAATGTGTTTGAAGTGCAGTTTTTTTAAATTCTTTTTTTTACAACTAATTTGAGGCTATTTTCTTGTTAAATCCATGATTAAAAACATCAAAGATATTTACATTATTTTGGGCGTTTTTTTCCTCATATATTGCTTTCTTGTAAAATGGGAAGTACCTACCAATAAAAAAACAAATTAAGAGATACTTCCTTCTATTTACAATCATAGCTATCTCAACATTCATTCAAATTGCTTATACAGAATCCCAAACTGACTTTAGTCCTACCCATTTAATGATTGCAAATAGTGCTCACCTAGCTACTCGTTTTAACTTGACACTGCTCAAATTTTTGAGGACATCTGCCATAGTTGGAGGACAGTTCTCATCACTGGGCTGATTTGTTGAGGTGGGTTTAAGACCTGACTTTAAACTGCCATCTGAAGCTTTCTGATTAGAAGAGGGAAAAAAGCAAGTACAATGAAATAATTTCAACCTATAATAATCAAATGTATGTGTTTGTCTGGACTGCATTAGACTAACCCTTTGTATGCATTATGAAAATCAAAAGTTTATACAATAAAAAGTTAAGAATAAATATATGGACCTGTAAGATATGCATGTTAATCCATAAATGTCTAAGGAACCATGCAGTGAATATACTATCAGAGTTAAAGATACAAGATACTCCCATTATCAGTGAAAATTGTCCCTGATGGTCATTGTAATGAACACCTCAATCTGTAACCTAAAGTAGCTATAGAGGAGAATGCTGTATAGCAGGGTTTCTTAAACATTGTGCACTCACCACCACTGTATATATATTACAAAGAGGCATTATGATAACATTCTGTTAACAATATTTAGTTTATATTTTCTGGAGTTATAGTTACTTGTAATCTTAAGTCGGTTTCTATATTTAGACTATTTCTAAATTTGTTTTTTGTGACTAAATAGAGTGAAAGTTCTTTTACATAAATATGTTGTTGGGAATTTCATTAGCACTTTGAAAGCTTTTATGCATTAATAATTCAATCAAAGATTTTGTTAATTCCACATGTTTAAATGTTTTGATTGTAATGTACAATCTGTTGCAATATCAATGTATTGTTCTTTTTCTTATCTTGAAAGATTATTTAAATTTAATGACTCTACAAATGGATTTTCAATCAGTGAAATATTCTGCTATTGTTTTACACATAGACAAATGTTGCAAAATTGAATATTTTGTTTCTTCACTTAGAGAAATTTCATTCTAGAGTAAAAAAAAAAAAAAAAAAAAAAAAAAAAAAATGCAGAACCCGGTTTGAGAAACCCTGCTGTATAGGACAGGTTTTCTTGTATTTTTGAGGAAAGGTTGTTTATTTTCCTTCTGTATGTTATGAAATATTTGTCTACTTTTATGGTATATCAAAACCATTTCTACTTATTTTGAAAGAGAATAACCGTTTTTAATGGCTACACACTTTCTAAAGAGAGGTCTTGAGAAGCACAAATTAATCAGATTTAGAATTAGGTATTCAAGTAATGTAACTTTGGATAAACATATACATCTTCCTTATGGTCTAGTGCCAGGTTAAGATAAGCTCAGTAAATATAAACACATCCTGTTTTCTTAGGACTTTAGTTATTTTCAGAAAGATCAAAGGTCCTAATGCTTTCAAATATCTAGCTATAAAATCAACTGACAATGAATTTATTTGCTTATTTTTTGTAACATTTATTTTGGCCTGAACAATTGGTTCAGATCTGACCCCATATAAAACATTTCCTAATCCATTGCAATTAGTTAATCCATAATATTCTTACAGAATAAGTATCTTAATAGAATCAAGCTGGCAGCTTCAAAATATTTTTAATTTTTAGTTATAAAAATAAAAAATGTACCTGTTTTATCAAGTCGCCTATGGACATGAATTTTTTGTTTGACTTTTTATCTGGTGATGTTACACAGATTGAGGGTGGTGGTGGCGGCGGCGGCGGTGGTGGAGGGGGAGGTAATAGACATGGTGGAGGGGGAGGAGGTGGAGGAACTGATTGGGAACATGAAGATTCCATGGCCGATTGTCCTGGAAAAAAGGTTAAAATAAATTAAATAATTTTTCATCATGTTTTCTTTTTTTTAACTTATATAATTCACTAAAAAGTTTTCTTTCAAATTTTTATATATTTGTTTAAGAATGACATAAATAGCCATATTAAGCAAATTTTACTGTCAAATTTAATCCTTATTTAGCATGCAATAACTGCATGAAAATACTACCCAATGTTTCTGTAGCCACCAGGAATCTTTGAATGGAATGTAACTGTTTAATGATCTTCAACCTATTAGTATTCTGAAAAGCCTAATGTGATAAATAAAATGGAATTTAATTAAATAGATCATTAAAAACACATAAGTGATTATTCAGCATATATATTAAATAAAAATCATGGTAATTTAAACTAAGTACATAATAGATATAACCATTGAAAAAACATTTCCAAGCAATAAGAATTAATCTGGAATTTAATATTTCCTTGGTGAACAAAATTGTTCCACTATTACAAACAAAATTTGGAAATTAAATCTCTAAATGTCCTTTTGTCATAGTGTACACAGGATATATGAAGTAATAAAACCAAATGGTCAGCTTTGAGTGGCTAAAAACGAAAACTAACTTTTCCTTCACTTTGTGCTTTCAAAAACTTTCACCAGAAATTTCAGGGTATATCAAATAAAGATTACCAGATGTATTTGCACAATTGTTTTCACTTGGATCAGAGAAATGCTTCATTTCAAAGTGAAATCAACTATTCTTTTCCAAAGAGTAAACAGTAAACAGTTTTATTTTCTAAAACATTTAAATAACTAAATATAAGCGTTTCTTGTTTACGATGCGTGTGCAACGAAACTGACATAAATTCGGAAAGAAGTGATACAGGGGAAACAACTGTTGAGACGAAAGAAAGAGTTATATACCTTTACAAAAGCATATTTTACAGTGTTGATTTAACCAGTTTTCGTTCATTTTCTTAATTTAAAACAATAAGTTGTAAGTAAAGTTCCTTCTAATTTTGTCATGACTTGCACGGAACCAAAGAGCCCGTGAACAACTGGAATGTGCAGAAAATATTTTTACTTGATTTTTGTCTAAAGTTTATGAAATAAGGTTATTTATAACAAAATGTATAATAAAAGAAATGATTTATTCTGTGTATTGATTTTTATTATTTATTCGTTATTATTTAATTCAATATTCTTTTATTTATGCACCAATTTGTACACATTATCTTTTCATAAACCTGCAATCCAATGCTGCAACTTAGAGCAAGAGCATTATGACAATTGCTTTTTTGACCAGTTTTATTATTGAACCCTTTTTTTTCTTTATCTGACACTCAAAATTTGTGCATGGTATTAAAACTTTACTGTACAGCATAATTTTTTCTTGTGCATGGCTGTGCAGCTTAGAGGGAAAACTGGTTGCAAGTATCTTATAGTAATGAAAATTTGCCTGAAGTGATTGAAGCAATTTTTTCCCCTGAAAATTGCATTTTACACAAGAAAAAGGTTCTGTGCTTTAGATATTTCACTAGGGTAGATTTTAATCTATATTTCCAAAGAGTTTCATGAATCTGGAAGCAAAAAAGGGATTTGGGGGGTACAACTAAAAATGTGTGTTCCTAATTTTAAAATACGGAAGCCTAAAAAGTGAAAAAATAAAAGTTGAATTTGTTTTTTTGTTTTTTTTAAATCGCCGACTTGAATGAATATGACCTTCATTTCTGAGAAATATAAAGTTTTAAATTTATGCCTAATGTAAAAAGATTTAAAAAATGAAAGAAATTTTAACCCTAACCAAATATCTAAAACCCTAAACCATCACACCTAGGACAGATTTAAAACAGACCCCCCCCCCCAAAAAAAAACCCAGTAAAATAAAATGGCAAACGGTTTGCATTATATGTATATTGTACATTTTAAAATCTTTTACTACTAATACATCTGTAGCTACTGATCACACAGCTCCTTTAGAACTTATACTTATTTTAAATTGTGATTTCAAGTTTATGATCACAGCTGAGTGACCAACTTCTAATTAAAAGGTTGTGCAATCGAATCATGGCTAATTTTTTTTTTTGCAATAAATATATTTTTACGAAAAGATATAAATTCAACTGTTTAAGTAAATAATTTCTTGCCTGGTAGGGTGGGTTTTCAGCTAGTGTAAATTAATTTAAAAACTAAAACATTTATCAAATTTTTCCCTCCCCTGTCAAATTTGTTTCAGCAAATAATAAACTCCAAATACAATACACAGCCAAAGCTATTTTTAAATGCCTATTAAAATCTACATTACAAATTCTACACTCCATCCTTTTTATTTAATGTAAATAATCTCAACTTCATTATTACTCTTTCTTGAAATTATTTTTCTATTTTTTTTGAATGAAAATAAATATTTTATTTGGTTTATTAAATATATAAGATATATATAAAACTTTTACGATTAAAAGAAAAAAAGAAAAATACCTAAATTTTGTTTACACATCATTGCAATTTGTTCCTTAAGCTTTTCAATTTCAGATTTCATTTCTTGGATTTTCTGCATGGCAATGGGCATATCTATGGTAGTGTTGACATCACTGCTAACTGGAGTGGAAGTAGTAACAGGAGCAGTTACATTGGGATCGCCATAGGTGTCATTAAAACTATGCATCTTGGGTGGTTTCATATTGGCACTAAAGAGAAGAGACAAGTTGAAAGAATAAATCTATTTTTTTAAAAAGGCTGAGGAAAGGTTCAAGATAGAAAAGAAATTAAAGCAATCTGGAATAGAAATTAAAATCTTTTGAAGCTAAAAGAAAAAAATTGACATATCAAAATATTAAATGCAAAGAAAAAAATCTATTTTTAACTTGTGGAATATAGCAATCTTTGAATATTGAATGCTAACCAATATCAATTTTAATTCTCCTCTGAAGACAGCAGAATAACTTTATGAGTGAATTGCCAAAAGAACTTTGGTGATCCCAAGCAAAAGACTTGCAAATTAATCTTAAAGAGAAATTTTATATTTTAAAATGTTATTTGTTTCTTATCTATAGATTAATATGCTTGTTTGTACCTGTCTATGTACATACAGTGTAGAAACTTCTTAAGACTCTTCAAAACACAATGATTCTACTGTCAAATTATTGTACAGATGCAATAATGTGCCTAATGCTTTCAGTATTATGAGAAAGAAATTAAAGTTTACAGATCTTACCACACTTCTTTATTCTTCTCTAATCATGGGAAAATGGAAAGCCACTAATTAAAACAATAAAGAACATTAATTTCTTTACTTTGAGAAGATTCATTAAAATTCCAAATTTTTTTCAGACAACTGAACTGCTTTGTGTTCTTGATGTTTCAACCAATCCATTCTTCATTATTAAAATATACCAATTATTTTGTGTTCTATTCAAAAACTGTAAACATGCAACTTAGAATTTATGTGGGTTTTGCATTTAAACAATCAAACATTTACGTAAATAAAACCAGGAATATCATTATCCATCATTTTCTTTTTGTTTGATCAAATATTCTTCTTATTGTTAAATGGAAGTGAATCATGTCACAGCTTGAATATTCAATACAGGTTCATATATGAAATATATTTTTAAATAAGATAAAAAGCAATAACTATCTACAATTTTGTTTTTCAACATGACTCAAAAACAGTAAGTGCTGGTAGCATGAAACTTAATCTAGAAAAACTGGCTCCTGAAAAATGCCCAGGTCTTCATTTTATATATTTAGATAAATTACAGGTTAAAGTTCAACTTAAATCAATAAATACCACACTTTGATAGCAGGCAAAATGAGAAGAATGATCATTTTGGGCAGATGTTAAAATTGATAACCACCCATTTCACATTGATCTATTTATACTATTGCTTTCGAATTAAGTTGCTATTATCAACATGAATAAATAGCCACGGAATTTATTTTGTCAATAGCAATTATAGTTTTTGCCATTTGTTTCCCTTATTATAAAGTTCTACCTTACTTTCATTAATCTCTTTATGGATACTTATATCATATACTTTACAACAGAATGTTCCTAGACGTTATTTATCTCCATTCAATTTATTCACAGCAAAATAAATGCCAATAGTATTCACACACAAGATTAGATCATAAGAGCATATTTTATGCCCAGTATTTGATCAGCAACACTAAATAACTAAAACAAAAAATACTAATGTAACTCACCGTACTTCTATGCAGTTATTTCCAAGATCTTCTTCCATCCAAACCACTTCAGTCAAGGAATATCCAGAATCAGAGTCATTTTCATAAGCCTGTGGAAAAAATTAATTTTACATAAAATTTTTAATTGCTAATTTGTAAAAAAAAAAAAAAAACTGTGACCTGGTGATTTTTAGATAAAATCTTATGTGGATTAAATATTTCAATAATTTTTAAGAAGTTGTTTTCACCTATTTTGTTTTTTGGTGTTTTTAAGATCTTGAAATCAAGAGAAACAAACATTAAAAATCTAATATGATTCCTCTTTATAGGTTAAACAACTACTACATTCATAAGCTTAATGCCAGAAGGGAAAAAGGTTTTGCTACACTGTTAAGATAGACTTAAGCAATTTTCCTTTCTTTATTACACTTAATATTTTTTTTACATTTAAAGGTTGGCCTAAGCTTAAGTAAGGTACACATTTTAACTGAAATCAATTTTGAATAGCATTGAACAAAAAGAAGCAATCTTTGAGGAAACTTCTTTTTCCCAGATTTGTACAAATAGCAACAAGTGTTATACAAAAAGATCTTTGTGTTTATTACGTCAACGTTAAGCTATATCTTTTACAAAATGTTATAACTAAAAAAGAAAATAATCAATAGGTAGAGAAAGAGAAGATGAATTAAGAAACAAAAAAAAAGAAAAATGAATTTAACGGAAAAAAACAATTGTGCTGGTAAAACAAAGGTCCTTGCAAAAATAATTAAACAAGAGTTATCGAACCTGACTCGCGACCCACTGGGCTGTCCGATCAGGGATAGGAACTTTGATAGCCTTTACTTTTTCTGTATACGGTTCCAGACCAAGAGCAATTTTCCTGCCGAGAACATGTAAGCCATTGGGAAACTAAAATTGAAAAAAAAATGAACAAAAATTACGTAATGGCAGGTGTAGCACTGAAACGAAACCATTTCCACATCATTTTATGTCAATAAGCATTCTATAGTAAAGAGATTAGTTTCTTATTATAAGTGTGACATAACTCTTTTAAAATACTTTTGCACAGAATATTGAAAAAAGAAAAACTAACCCTCCAAAATTGATCTTTTCACTTTTATTAAAATTAGTGATGTAATGGAATATCAATCAGGTTGTGATCATTTTTTTGATTTGGATAACCAACTGGACTGATATTCCAGTACATCACTAATTAAATACACATAACAATTTTAAGTTTAAATTATTTTTGACACAAAGAAATTTACTTTTGTCAGAGAATGAAAGCAAATGGAATCATGTGAGATACAAAAAAAATTATGAAAAGTTAGCTTATTATTTATTTATGTTTTATTTAAATTATAAATCAACAGGATAATTTTCAAATAATTAAACATAATTGGTTAATTATATATTTAAAAATGTAACACATTACCCACTATATGTACTACTGAAGGATCTTTTATGATTCCCAAAATAATTTAGTACTTTCAATATATCTCATCTACAGGGGTTAAACAGTATAGGTTCTCAAACAAATACTGTTAGTACCAAATTATCATCCCTCCCTCTCACTTATTAATTTTCACCCCCCCCCCACACTTATTTTGATATGATGAAGATCCACTTCTCCTAATAAGAAATTTGATATTGTGTTTACTTTAAAAGGAGATTTGACTCCACAAACTGGAGTTAAATCTCCTTTCTTTGCATGCCATGTCAAGAAGTATGGTTTCCCTCTCGTTGGAATCAGTGAAGATGAAGACGTTAATAAAGATGCTCGATTCCTTGATGCCCTCAACTGGGTTTTTGATGCTAGGAACAGCTTGAAGAAGCAAATCCGAAATAGCAGTACTTAAATAAATAAAAATATGTATGCATTCACTTAATTTTATTGATTGATAGATTTTCATTTTATTTTGCCAACTCCCTCAAACGCCCTGTTAGCTAATAAGATTTTAATTTTAAGCTTCATGATTATCTTGGAAGCTATAGTAAGGAAGCAAGGATGGGCAATGTTGCTAGTGATGAAATGAAGGAATTCAGTTCTATCTCTAAAAGTTTCAGATGCTGCTGACATTATTAAGTATTTAAAGCTGATTTGGCACATATCAAGTAGATGACAATGATTAATAGAATTTTTTTTCAATGTCTGCAACCTTTGAAAATGTTACTCTCTTACATGTATAATGCTTATTAGCTTTTCCAACCACATATAAACAAAAACAAAAATCTAAAATAAATTTATTATTTTCAGATTCACCTTAAAGTTAAGAATTATTTATTCTCATAAGAATTATTATATTCCCATAAATGAACATACATTTTACATGATTGTGGTGCATATATAAATAGAACCTTATATATACAAATTTTAAAGTCAAGGTTTAATTATATTAAGTTAATCATCAGCACAAGAGGAGGATGTAGCTAAAATCTAACAAAATAAAGAAGAATCGAAGTTGCTACAAAAAAAATTTACAAATATTGACAAAGATGAAAATAAACTATTCTTTTAAATTTTAATAATGAATTGGAAGAATTTTCTCATTTAAACACATTTTAAATGATTTTACAGGAAAAAATTTAGCATTATATTTCCATGATTCGTTAGAAAATATAACTTCATTCATTAGAAATCATTACAATGTAATGTAAGTTACCAAAATCAGAATATAATGGATCATGTTTGCTGCAGTAGGCTGTTTACTGTATTTGCCAGTGACAAAAAGAAATTGTAATATTTGCTACCTAATCAATCATTATAAAATGAAAATTTACATAATCACATTCTTTCAGAAAATTAAGCACAAAAACATTAGCTCTCACATAATTTCTTTTCTACACTATTTTTTTTAGAAAATAAAGCTCCTTACATCATAAGGCTCATAAATAAATCCCAGGATCCAATTGAAGATTAAATTTCCAATTTCATATACTATCATATCTGCAAAGAGAAAAAACACAAAATCATAATAAATATGAATTTTCATCAAAAGCAGCTTAAAAACAATGAAATGTTCTATTTCATTGTTTTTAAGCTAAAGTGCATTAGATTATATGTTCATTTGCTGTTTAACCCACTCTATCAAAACAGTCATCTCAAGTAGTAAGTCAGCAGAATAAGTAAATGTGATAACAGTTAAGTCATAAATAATGCTACACAATTTTGCTCTTTCATTTAATGAATTCAAAGCCGATTTTTTGCAAGATAAAATGAGTTATGTGAATATA
Organism: Architeuthis dux; assembly: GCA_006491835.1. Classification (NCBI taxonomy): domain Eukaryota; kingdom Metazoa; phylum Mollusca; class Cephalopoda; order Oegopsida; family Architeuthidae; genus Architeuthis; species Architeuthis dux. The sequence goes on along the minus strand of VCCN01005046.1, from coordinate 145,238 downwards.
GCTGCACCATAGCTAATCAAGATGAGTCTTCACAGTATATTTTCACCAAGAAAACAGCCATGAAATTTGTTCTCAATTGTGTTTCATCTCTACTATCTCTTTATGAGGTAAAAAGTAAAAAGGAAACATTTTTTTACCTTTTAGGGATCAAAATAGAGGTTAGTATCTCGGGAGGGGTCTTTTTAGGTTTTAAAATCCCGGGGAGCGGGCTTTTAGGCATCAAAATAGAGGGGGGGGGTACTTTGCTGTTGGCATGCAGCAGTAAATGTGTGGAAAATCCAGTTTAAAAAAAAGAGTAAACTGGGAAAAGAAAATTTCCTTCCTATCCCACCCAGTGTAGCCAAGTCTGCCTGTCAGTCACATCTGTCTTTTTGCCCAGTCCCTCATCACTTAACTGTATTGTCCTCGAAAGTTGATGCACAATACGAAAATTCCCTTTCTATCCCACCCAGTGTAGCCAAGTACGGTCGGATCATGTTCCCATCAAGCACCCTATATCTTTGCAAATCTAAAAGGATGTTTTTTCCTTGACAACGGTGATGTCAACATTTGAATAAATAGTTTTTAGTTTTTAATTTTTTTTCGGAAGAAAGTATCTTAGTAACTTCGAAAGTTTGTTAGTTTAAAAAAACAAACCTATAAACAACTTATTTTTTATCGAATGTAAATAATTTCGAATATTTCAGAGACAGACTTGCGACATCAGTTCAGCCGAGTATTTTCAATATCAACACACAGACTTTGTTTAACTTGGTAACTAACACTGCTGACGTTTCAGTGACGTCACCGGTAGAAAAAAAGGACCCTTTTAGGTTTGCAAAAATTTAGGGTGCTTGATGGGAACATGATCCGTATGGTTTGTTACTGAAATGAAACTTTCTTTAAAAAAAGACTAAAATCAGCTAGATGTTTCCATTTCCAGCTAACTTATCAATGAAAATAACTATATACTAAGAATCCAGAACAAATTACTTTTCTGACACTTATATCAGATATAATTGGCTATCGCAGATTTTTATTTTCTAAATTGGAAAGAAATCAGGCAGATCTAGCCAAAAAATGGCTAATCCACACAGTATGCATTTTGCCCACTCCCTCATTAACGTTCCCACCCAGGCCTGTGAGACACATCTTTCTTTTTGCCCACTCCCTAATTAACATTCCTACCCAGGCATGTAAGACCCTTGGAAAAAAAATTGGCCATGTCTAGTTGAAAAATGGCTAATCCAGCCGGCCTGCTTTTTGCCCACTCCCTCATTAATGTTCCCACCCAGGCCTGTCAGGTACACCCCCCTCTCTTATTGAAGGTGTGCACACAAACATACATCCACATTTATATAATAAAAATTTTTCTCTCTCCTTTATATGAACAAGTTTATAAACATATTAGAGCATTTTTTTAAAAACTTTAGAAATTACAAGTAGTCAATTTATCGTAATAATCTTCTGTTGCATAAGGTAATTTCCGGGGAGGGGGCATATATGTCACCTTGGATAAAGTTCTGAGATGAGGCCTATTTTCATTCAGCTATGGATGGCAAATTTATACTTTAGTACATTTTGCTTCAACATACAGCTTTTATGTATGAATATACATTTGTACGTGTTCGTCTACATTTCATTTTTGTATGCTTTAACTGATTTTAACCAGGTTTTGAATATGGTCTATTCATTCCCTAAGTTTTTCAAATAAGAATTTCAATCATATTTAAAAGAAAAAAATGTATTACTTGCAAGATTTTAACTACATATTCTAGAAATTCTCAAATAAAAATTACTTTTTTGTAGAATTCTAGACATTTAATTGAATTGCCTTTCATGTGTTTATATCTTTAATCTCCATTTTAGCCAAAAAAAAGTATTAAATCTTTACAAAACTATAAATTTGCGATAAAGTCTGGTTGACACCTGTTAGACATGAATGGATAACATTAACAGCAATAGCTTCATCTCTGCAACTGTGATAGGGATAGGGTATGTATTCAATTTTGTAATATTAAAATACTACAGCAATTGAAATTGTAACTAACAATCGCTTTATTTTGTTTTAATTTCATAAAATTTAACTATACTTCCCACAAGCAGATATACATGATGCATTGCAAAAAGATGGTGGAATGAAGTTACAGTATAAAACTATCAATAGGTACTTAATATTAAGTAAATGTGTACATATCAAATGAAACAAGTTAAAAGCACATACAAATGTATGATTGGCACAACTGAAAATACAGAATTATAGCATAACTACGTATTTCTACTAATAATTTATTTGTAAATTATTAACATAGGAATGAATATAGATAAATGTCACTCTACATTTGGGATCAAACAACAAAAATATCAGTATAACATACCTAAACTAACTAATACAATATCCGGAAACAATTACAAATCATATACCAAACTAGTGCCACAACTAGAAGACCTACCATATGAAGACATACTCAGAATAGTACAGCTTCCCACGCTACAATACAGAACATCTGATACACATTTACAAAATAACACACAACATGGTACAAATGGACACAGATACTCACTGTAAGATATACAGTGTAAACTCATGCTACCAAAAAACACTGAGAACAACAGAGGTCACAGTCACAAATACACCACCACCCTGATATTAGAGACAGATTTATAACATAAAGATCCCTTTCATACTGGAACTTCCTTTCGGGATAAAACAGTAAACTATTTCTATTAACATGTTTAAAAGCAACCTATCAAAAGAAACTAGCTTACCACACAAGTATAACATTTCTAAAATACACCTTAAATACCAACCCTGTTAGATGTATCTTCAGTTGGTCATATGTGATATATTGTAAACTTTAAAGTGAAACTAAAAAGATCCATTCCTGACTGGTGGAAAGCATTTCGAAGATTTAAGTGATAATGTCTTGTAATTACACAAGTGTTTATTGGTTATTTATTTAAACCTTTCTTATATTTAACTAACACACATTAAAACGAAAGCAATATTTGTACTTTAGTAGCAAAAAAGTATAAGATATTTCAAGGGTTATTTAAAAACATTAACTTGAAAACTCACTGCAAGGTTCTACATCAGCCGGCTAGTCACTGCAAGTCTATTTTTAGCATGTGATCTTTAAATAAAATGATTACGTATATATTTACTTATTCATTTTGCTTGGTTTTAAAATTTAAAAGTCACCATTTATTTCAGATCATAATGCAAGGAATATATTATAATGTTTTCAAAACAAAGTTTTGTGTCCTTCCAAAAAAGGTCATAACAAAAATTAACATACTTAATATTGTCAGTTATTTTCAAGCACTAAAATATTTGTTTTTAAATAATTTAAAAGAATCTTAATTTTTTGAAGATATAAGAGAATAAAATCTGATTGGCATTTTTCCGATTGACATTTTTGTTTGCCGATTATTGACATTTTTGAATAATTTAACACTTAAATTTCAGAAACTACTGAATAGGATAATCTTTCATTGAATTTTACAGATAGAATTATTAAAACGTTTCATTAGATTTAGGCTCATTATTTTTATTTGGACATTTTTCAAATTAGTTTTACCATTTTCAACATTTCAAAAAATAAAAAATATGGAAACTGGATTCTAACATCACTCTTCTTTATCGTACTGTAAGTGATATAGATAAATGACAATATTTCATCTCAACGATTTTTAAAAAAATAATATATTTTTGTCTTCCAAAAAGAATTCTTAACGTTGTCAACAGTTTAGAATATATTACGATAAAATGTAGTCATTGGTTTGTAAATGTCTTGTGAGCCTACTTGAGGTTAGTGCTTGTCACTGGATTAAAACTAAAACAGCTGCTGATCTTATTCCAATAAACAATACTTAGCCACATTCGTCCTCAAAGGTAGGCAGTAGAATCTTTTTAAAGTTAATCTTTCAATCGGCAATATTAGATCTTACTTATGGAATCCAGAAATATTTGCTAGTAATTACCTGACCTCATATTCCAAGTACTCCTCTCTTTGATAGACAGTAGTAAATGGCCTGTGTATCTGTGTGTTCGTCTACTTCATATGAAAACCTAAGACTATAATCGAAATGTTCGCTTAGAATTCACTTCTCCTTCCTACAAACATCTACAAATGCCTCATCGAAAAATAAATTATGATAATTTCGTAATATTTAAATTCGGTTTGAGAATAGTTTGCAAACATTAACATTTTATCCACACGTGGTCATTGCATGCACCATACACAGCACAACCGTGCAATTGCATTTTAACATAATCACAATAACGAATAAGAACAAATGATTGTTTTCCAATGTGTAAAAATATAAATGGTAAAGGAGAAATTTCAAATAATATCGGCATCGTTATTATTAAATCTAGTTACATCAAGAAGAGAACCGTAACCTAGTAATCTCCCCACGCCCTTTTTAAAATAGAAGTTATGTTTTTAAAGGGGTCTTACTTAAATTGGAATTTTCTACATTACTAATGATCAATTCTCATGCATGTTTTTTCCAGGGATTTAATTAGTAAATAATCGAATTAAAAAAAATAGAAATACAACCAGAGCGAGCTAGTGCCAGAAGGAGTGGTCAGTAATTTAATGCAGGCAGGAAACAAAGAAGAGGGAACAATTATTATTTGACTTACTTTCATTAACGTATTGCCCGTCTATGTGCCAAAAATATTTCTTTTGATGACAATATTTATTTTGAGCAAAAGTTAATATTAACAACACTCTACATTTTTTTCCGAACACGATTGGCATTAAAGGGATCTGGTTTTGAAATTAGCGCCTAATGTTGAAGTTTAAGGCATCTGGCCAATGAAAAGGTGTTTTGCAAAAGTTGGTTCAGAAATTAACCAATGAAATAGCGCATTACATGATTATTCAAAGTTATTGACCAATCAAAACGAAAACCGGTAAATAAGGCAGGAAATTCAAGTTTTTGGTATTATAAGAATAATTTGAAAGTGTTGATTTTCTTACAGTGAGAAAATATTCAAAATTGAAATACGTATTTTTAGTAGTTGTGTTACGCATTCATATAAACTTGGCGGTTTGCTTTTTTATACTGTCGGTGAGTAAGAAGCTTTCGATCAGCGTGATTTTGTTTCAAATTTCATCGTTAAAAATGTTACTAGCCATCGTGTGTTTTGTCTCCCACGCTACACGCAATCAATTCGCTTTTAAAACCTAATAATTACTTTGATATAATGTACCATATATCGATCAACCATGCAGTAATTAGACCGACGTGGGTTTCTACCAATTGTTTCCAAGCTCCTCATCCTTAAGATGAGCGTGGGTTACTTGTTTAGTAGAAGGTGTAGCAATATTTGTCTCTGCTTGACCATTCCCTATCTCTCTAGGCTAGTCTTGAAAGTGTACATTCTCTGCAGTGATCGTGGCTTCATTCACTTAGACAGTTCCAGTTTTACTTATTGTGTATAGAAGATCTGGGTAAATTTTTAAGAAAAAAATAATTGCAATGAAATGTGTTTGAGGCCGATTTAAACTAATTTTCAAACCCCTTTTTAGACAGTTATTAGACGTGTCACGTAATGTAGCGAATTAGCAATTATAAAATGATGCCGTAGGTTGGTTGTGTATCAAATCTCCCACATAACAAATGACCATGTGTTACGTTCTGCTATTGTGGGGGTGGGGAAAAGAATACCGAATACATTATTTTGTTTGAAAACGAGAAACAGAAAAACGTTTTTAAAGTAGTTTGTTCAAGAGGAAGTAACTGTATCACTTTCTTTTGTCCCAGAAGTTTCATTTAAACATATTTTCTAACGTTTTCGTCGATAGGCCATTCATTGAGAAATAAAACTCACCAAAGCCTACCTAAAGTTACTAAAATAGAACAATATACGAGCTGTAATTTTAATTGCAACTCCCAAATCATTACAATATCATTCGTATCGGCTCGGCAATTAGTCTCCACTTCACCATCAAGAGGTCGATTTATTTTAATAAAAAGAGTGTCAGTTCATTTGCATAAAATTTATCCGTGATATATATATAATTTTGTTCACTATTTATGAGTAAAAGGATGGTTTGACTAATGTTTTTATTCAAAGTAAAATACACATTGCAGACGACATGTATTACTACTGCTTGGAACCCTATAAAAGTTATTTTGAAAATATTTTCCGAATAAAACTTAATTAAAGTGCATTTCTTTATCAGTTTGTTCCCAAAATTTAACTTTGAGCATTAAAATTACCAAAGCAACGTTTACTTAAAATTAAAACGTTTGTCTCTTGGGTCTGGAATTTGGTCACACACATTTAAAGGAAGGAAGTTTGGCACTAATGCAGATACGCACCACCATAGGGAAAAGAAACGAGGGAGACAACTCAAAATGCGTGTTTTGTTGCGTAAAAAACATTTTGCCAAAAAGCAACCAACAAGAAATCAGTTAAGCGAGAAAAACTGCTGTTTATTTCCAAAAATGGCTTGGAAATTACGAGGAACAACATTTTGGTCAGACATCTGAGCATTTAGACTGTGTATATATAAGCGTAGTTTCGATTATTTATATTAAATAAAAAGCCTCGTTTTTCGAATTGTCTCATTTGTTTTTTTTCCGATGGGGGTGCGTATCTGCATTAGCCCCGGAAGTTTTAACTGACATTTTATCAAGTTTGGCTTTGCAATGTACTAAGCTTTTTATACATTAAAAAGATGTTAATGTGTGACAGAAACCATTTTATGACAATGCTAGGTTTAAAGTAAATTTTAAAAAAGAGCCGGCCCGCCATTTTTCCGTGCGCTTGTGCGTTAGGTCAAGAAAGTGTCGGTTAAAAAATTAGTTTGCATCAGATGCCCTAATAGTAACCTCCTTTGTCTCGCAAAAGTAAGTTTTTCTTTATTTGTTATTGCTTTTCTTTATGATAAAATTGTAAAAAGTTAACTTGTCAATCTCAGCTTATCAAAAATGGTGGTGTTTGACTTGCTCAATCGGAAACTATTTTTAATTTTTCACCTAACGATTTCATAGAACAATTCCTGGCACAATCATGTCTAAGTAATATTTTTGTTTTCTGGCCATATTTCTGGCAGATATATTGAAGAATTGTACTTGTACAAACTTCTTTCCTTAGATTTTGCTCACTTGTTTGTCTGGACTGATTTCCATAACTGATTTGATTTCAGATCCTATTCTAATCTCCTTATGCAAAATGGTTTCCCTCGACTCCTTGAAAAATATGAAAATCTTTGCTGCTGATCCAAAGCAAAGGGACATTCTTTTACAAGACAATGCTTTAATTGACGGTTTGGTTTTATTGCTCTCTGACAAGGAACACTCGGTCATCAAGTTGACTTTGGAGGTGAGTTGCTCGATAGCTTACACTACTCAAACTTCTTTTACTGGCCTTTGATTTAACTTGGTATTTGTTATTCACCATTACTCATCTTTGTGCTTTCTGCATATTGCTCACTACTCTGTTGACAAGTGACTATTACAGGTTGAACCTCTTTAATCTGGCAAGCTTGGGACCTGGCCATTGCCAGACTACAGAAATTGACATTTAAGCACCATTTTTATGCTTTTTAGCACTAGCATCATCTTCTACACCTCCTGAATGGCTAAAATACAGCAGTATATATGAAATTAACAGGACTGTGTCACCAAAACACTCAGAACCTTAGCGCTGCTAATGGCGCTACCCTGGTGCCAGATTCACAAACTAATGATGGCAGATTTAAAACGTGCTGGACCACAGAATACCAGATTAAATAAGTTCAACCTGTATTAAATAAAAAAAAAAAAATCAGTTTGCTTGAGGTTTCTTGTTCTGTTTGTATATAGAAAAGCAGTTAACCAGAAGTAACAATGACATTGGGTATCAGGTTTGCATTTATGTGAGAATATGAGGTGCTACCCAAAAGTTCTGGGAAAAGTGTGCACAAGCCAAATGTAGTATTGACTTTTGCCGCTACCCTTTGTGAGATCGCTGTATACATGCC
>VCCN01005046.1:100473-131278 GCA_006491835.1 Architeuthis dux | reverse complement strand
TTTATAATGCAATGATGTTATGCTCATTAATATTCATCTATAAAATTTCTAACAAACAGCTTAGTGGTAAGGTAGAGAGAGTTACCTGGCTGACTGTCAAGAGAGACACCTTTTGTCTGTTAGATGATTTGAGTGATTCTTTGGAGCAAGGTTTTCTCTCCTGAAAAAATCAATCATATCCATGTAAAAACAAAGCTTTTAAAATTGGCACTGCGTCCGTATTTAATTGAAGATGGGAAGCTATTGTCCAGAAAAGTTCAAATGTTTTGTATTGAATAAACACAATTTATGAAATTCTCTGTCTATATTCACCCAATCACCTTTTAACTGCAGAGGAAAATATAGAAATACTAATCCACTAGACAAAAAAGAAAAGAAAAAACACTGACTATACCAACATTCTATGTATATATCTGATCCACACACTTATCTTATTTTCTCACTCGCTCACTCACATTTGTGACTAGGGATAGACGTTCCAAGAGTTGCTGTGTTGTATTAGAGAAGAATGGCTTACCCAATTGACTCGGTTATAGTTGGCTCTGTGATTCCAGGGTCATGTTATATTCAGTAATCATAACCACGATGTGTCTCATCAGATCACTGCTGTATGAGTGCCAAGGATGGGGTTATAATTGACACATCAAATATGCTGTAAGATATTTGGTACCCTGATGTATCTGGTGCTTAAAGTGTTATAACTTTAACAACCATTGATGACTAATATTGGTATCTAATCTCTGTAGGTTTCCCCCAAAATTCAAAGATTATGGGGACTAAAAATCAGTTACTTGAAAGTTACATTTTTTATTAATTGTATTTTCAGTACAGTTAAGAAAAACTGATAATAAAATAAATCTTTTTTTTCTAGGGGTGATAACATTGAGATTGTCGACTTGGCAGAAAAGTTGATAAATCTTTTGAGAGAAAATTCCACCATTCCTCAATCTGAAAACATTTACCAGACACCAAAAAACCGAAGGTAAAGAATAATAGACTGTATAATTTTTATTGTAAGTACTGAATCTCTACTTGTTCTTTTAGAGTTGAATAATGTTGCAGCCTTTCAATATGAGCCGAGTATCAATTTGAGAAATTACAATCTTTAACCTTGACTATTAAATAAAAAAAAATAGAATAAATGATATTCTAAATGTTTCTTATTTCATAATTCAAAATAAAAAAGTTGCATCTTTTTTTTATTAGTCATTTATTTTAGAAAATGTTGTCAACTCTGAAATAACTTGAAGGAATCCTAGAGTAGAGAAAATCCAATCTTTGATCACACTTTGCTCCATCTGATTGTCAAGGGAAGAGTAACAATCTCTTCATGTCAGAAAGACTTTCTAACTTCTATCATTGAAGAGTTGCTGTAAGGGAATTTGTTGATCTTGTTTTTGTCTGATTTATCATTAAGAGGAGACTATTTTCTATTTTTCCTACCACTTCAAGAAAGGATATTGATTTGATCCAGTTTGTTTTTGTTAATATAATGCAACAACTGCGTGTTATCAAATAAAGTGGACAACGGTTGGATGGGGTCTAGTCAGACCTATTTTCCTCGTCCTTTTTTCATGTTTCGGCCATGTACTCTTCATCCTTCTTTGAGGTTCTTCTTTTGAAATGTGGTGATTCCTGCTCCTTGCCCTACTTGTCATATCACATATCAGTCTTTTGTATCCCTACAGGTCATGGGGAGATAATCCTCAAAACATAGCATTACAAAAAAACCTGACGTGACAGGGTACACAGCCAAAACGCTGTGAAAAAATGAGCAACATAGACGAGGAAAATAGTCTGTCTAAACCACATCCAATGATTAAAACACCTTGTCTAACAAGATTAAGGCAAGAAAGGTGGATAATAGTTTTACTGAGTGAATTTACTGGTAGGGAATAGGTTCAGATGGGCAAGATGAATAATTTTCTCAAGAAAAAAACAAGAACCTCAAAACTTGCACCAACGTTGAGATTTTGATTTTGTTATTAAATAACATTCTAATTTGTCAACATAAAGAATTAGCCAGCTTGTGTCTATCATCACTGCATGGTTTTGTATGGGTTGTTATCCTAATGATTTTGTTTCATCTTTACAGATCTGCATATTCCCAGCACTCGGATCAGTCCAGTAATACTCGTCCACAGAAATACAAAACCCTTGTCTTCCAGTTAAAAGGCCTTTTGGATAAAGTATTTATTAACTTATTATCTTATTATCTTCAAAATTAGAGACCAGTATTTGGCTCTCATTTTCTCAGCTGAGCAATTTTACAACCCAATGTTTACAGCAGCACACTCGTGGTGATAATGACCGGGTCTTTAGTTCCCACGTGTGCATTTATTTAGACTTTATTTTCGCTTGCGCGTGCATGACTAAAACTCACTTCCGCCATGGCCTAGAGAACGGCAAGGGAGGTAATTATCTCCCTTTAGTGTCAGTGCGATATAACACCTTTCCCCTTCTCAGTAAGAAAGCGATGTTGTGGGTTATGTTTGTGTTTTGCTTTATGTGTGTGTGCAGTATATGATATGTTTTAAAGTCCCTTGTGCAAAGTGTTTAGTTCTCATGTATGGGTGCATTTGAAAAGTTGGTGTAGTGTAGGAGCCTAAAGGTCCTTTGTATGAATGTTTATTTTATTTTCATGTTTATCAAAAGTCTGATTTTAATGTGCTTAAAAAGGTTCCTTGTGCAAAGTGCTTCATTTTCATGTACTGGTGTGTTTGAAAGTCCTTTGTGTGAATTGTGTTTTTGTTTCTAAAAGTTGGTGTAGTGTAGGTGCCTGAATGTTTATTTTGCTTTCATGTCTTTACCCCTTCCCTTTTTTTTTTTTGTATTTCTTTCTTGTTTTGTGATCACCTGGGTCCAACGGTTCTGTGTGTGTGTGTAGTTATTATTTTGCATGTGTGCTGTTCCGATAGGTGTTGTTATGTACTTTGTGTCTTGTTGTTTTGATTTCTGTTTCTGCTGGTGTATGTGTTGTGTCTGTTTTCGTGTTAGATTTTGACTGGCTCTGTGTTTCATTCCATGTGTTTCTTTTGAGAGTTTCATCTAATTGATTTTCAATTTTGGCGAGGAGCTTCTCATCTATCTTTGTTGTGCACTCATGTAGTTGTCTATTGTTCTGCCGTCTTCCTCAGATGAGTTTAGCCATTTTCTTTGTTTCCGGGCTGGTGAGTGGTGAGTGATCTTGACGATATTCAGTGCCTGAGCTGAGTCAGCGCTCAAAAGATTGTGAGTGTTTGGTCCGTTGAAATCTACAATGTACAGTTTCGTGTTTGTGTGATTTCCTTTGCATACAAGTTTAGTGTAGATGAGTCCACGCACAGGAAGTACCCGTGTGGACCCGTACACATATATGTTGGATGCGTGCCTCTGTAACTTGGGCAATCTGGCATGCCATTGTAGTCCTGCCCAGTGAGAATATTAACACTGGCACCAGTATCGACTACAAACGTTATTGGAGTCCTGTTTATATGGGCAGTAACGGCAGGGGTACTACAATTTTGGTCTCGTCTGACACTGACTAAAAACGGACTCGTCACTGGATGGAATTGAGGATGGGGATCTCTCACAAATTTGGCTTATTTTGGGCCTGGAGTACTGGCAAACCCATGCAAAATGGTTCATCTTGTGGCAGCTTCTACATTCCCTCCCCCTAGCTGGACAGAAAGGATGGGCTGTTGAGTCCCCACAGTAACAGCAAATGGCCAACTCGCTATTCCACCATGTGGTGCTGGTACTACGTGGTGCCGAAAAATTGGAACGCTGAGAAGATCTGCGGTTGTCCCCTTTAAGTAAGTGTAGTTGTATCTGCCTGATACGACATTGATGGAGTTGAGCACTTGTTTTACAGTCGAGTTATCTCTCAGTGCTTTCCATTGAACCCTCGTGGATGCACAGCCTTGTAAGATTTGTGCCAATATTTCACGGTCGACGTCATTGAAGACGCATGTAACAGCCAGCGAATGAAGCCTCGAGTGATGTGAGTCAAGGTTTTCTCCTGGGCTGTGCGTTGCTTGCCGGAATTTGAAAATCTTGTATGAATTATTCGTCCTTGGCGTGAAGTATTGTGTGAGTGTGTGCTTCAGCTTATCGTATTCAGCCGATACCTCCGTGCCATCCATAGCTTACATTGTGCCGATTCCTTTTTCCTCGTCCGTGAAGGTTTCAACTATGTCGAAAACCTTGTCCCCTGCATAGTGTAGAAGCATCGCTTTTCTTTTTTTGTCGTTCTCGACGGCAAGCACGCATAGCATGTTTTCAAACTTTGGAATCCACTTTCTCCATCTGATATGTGTTGTGTGTTCATCGGTGTAGACTGGAAAACATGAAAATGTGTGGAAAGCCTTTGCCATGTTGTGTTTTTGTCTGGGCCCGAGATCGTAGTTTGTCAGTTCGTCACCAGTGTAAAGTCCTCAGCTTGTGAGTGACTACTATTTGTAGCTTGCTACCAAAAGCGGGTTCTTCTGGAACGAAAGGAACACGAAGACAAAACGATGTTTACAGCAGCACACTCGTGGTGATACAGACCAGCTCCTTAGTTCCTACGTGTGTGCTTCTTTTTTTCCTCCGCTTGCATCACTAAAACTCACTTCCGTCATGGCCTAGAGAAAGGCAAGGGAGATAATTCTAAGTAATTATCTCCCTTTAGTGTCGGTGCGACATAACAAATGTGAGCACAATTCTTTTGGTTATGAAATAATGATTAAAAATATGTCTGAGGAGAACTAGCACAAAAGAAAAAGAAAATACATTTAAGTAGACCATAGATGCAAAATGTTCAACAAAGTTAGAATTATCAGTTATAAGTAATGCCTGAAATCTGATAGCGATAGATTGAATGATATTTTTACTATTCTAAAATGCCTAAATGATAACAATACATGCTGGTATGTGTTCGTACAGTTTTAGATGACTAAGTTACATTGTCACCGTATGATTCAACTTAGTTACCAACTAAAGAGGGATGTGTCTACAGAGTACATAACACATGTAATGCTCTGTTACATTGTCACCGTATGATTCAACTTAGTTACCAACTCGACCCTCCTAAAGAGGGATGTGTCTACAGAGTACATAACACATGTAATGCTCTGTTACATTGTCACCGTATGATTCAACTTAGTTACCAACTAAAGAGGGATGTGTCTACAGAGTACATAACACATGTAATGCTCTATGAGTTTAGAAAAGGCAATAATGCTGCAGAAGCAACTCGAAACATTGACAGAGTGTATGGGATAGATTCTTTAAATGACAGAAATTGCAAAGATAGTTTGAAAGGTTCAGCAAATCAACAAGGGGTTAAACCATGACCATCACGGATTTTGTTCAAATTTGGCAGAATTATAGATCTTTATGAGACATTGAATGGCACCTGTGTCACATTTCTAGCTCAATGGGTTCCGGAGATGCTGACCTCAGAACTGTGAATTTTTGAAGGTAATGACAAAGTTTGAAAACCAATATCTCAGTTATATTTTACACCTAGAAAGCTCATTTAAATACCATTTTAAAGTACTCAAATAGATCTAAAACTTTTATAATATGCATTTTTACCTCAGAGGTCAAATAAAAAAGTTGACCTTGAACTTGACAAGGTCATTGAACATATTGACCAATTTTTTTTCTAAATTTGACAAATAATTGGTCTGGCCTTTGGCATAATATATACAAAATTTCATAGTGGAGAACAAATGGTAACTTGTGCTACAAGGATTTTAATAAACTGAATTAAATTTATATATGGCGAATGAATTCGCTCAACATATAACAGTGTGACAGCTGTCATTTCAACAGGAAGAAGTATGTGTTTTTTTTGTAGTAGGCACTTCGAGAAACAGGTAAGTGGTCAACAGAAGCAGACGACAGCTGAAGGTTTTCAATTTTGCAGTTTTCAGTTGTCTACTCAGATTTTGTATCTTTCCTACAAAAACAATGTTCCATAGATTTGTATATTTCTTCAATCGATTTAAAACTTCAAAGACTGAGGTATACAAATGTTTATGCAAAATTGAAAACCTTCAACTGTCAGCTGCTTCTGTTGACCACTTACCCATTTCTCCAAGTAGAATGTGCCATTTAATTTGTCTCGTAAAGATTTATAATTGTGCCAAATTTGATCAAAATCTGTGATGGTCATGGTATTTTTATAAACCATGTTAATGAATAAATATTTGTTGATTTGACATGGAATGACTCGGGTGCTATGAACAGGTCATCCTGTTGAATTTAACGATGACCTCCTTTTGTCGAGACTTGATAGAAATAATGGTGGAACCCATGTTAATGAATAAATTCTAAATAAGCAATCATTTTTATATTGTTTCTAACTCTAAATTCGGACATTACACATGGAAAAACCTGATGATTTATTGCTTTATATTTGTGAAGATGAAAACTAGAATGAAAAGCAAATATATACACACATATTTAGTTAAATAGATTCTGATTAATTGCTTGGTTCATTAGAAGCAACAGGAAAAGTATTATTAATCCTGCTTTTTGTTATTTTAAATGCAAAATGAGATAATGCTTTCAGCTACATAAGCCATAGTAAAAGTACTAGAAAATAATTCTTATGGTATAAGGAATATAGTTATATACACTACTCTAAATTGATTGTATGTAACATTTTTTTAAAAAAAAGAAAATTTAATGTATCAAATTGAATCCTGTTAACAAGAAATCTGTAACATTTTGTTTTAATGACCTAAAATTTCTGAAGCCCAATTTATTTTTACAGTACGACAGAGAGCTGTGCACCCATCTCCTCATCAAAATCAAAGGCGTTGTTAGCATCATCTTTGACATGAATCTATCACGTTGCACTGTACGCACCATACCTAAAGTGTTGCCTGAGGTAAAAACCTTTTTTAATATTTTTACATTGTATGCAAATATGTGTTTATAACTTAATAACAGTTTGACATTGCTTGGGTAAATTTGGTAGATAGGTTCATTGTGTTCACTAGTTTTGTTTTACCTTGTTGGGGTGTAGGGAATGTGTGAGTTCATGCTGGGGGCTTCAATTCCACATCATTTTACTTTTCTCGATGTCTGAGTTCAAAAGTTCTCCTGTAGCGATTATCTTTGTTTCACCCGCTACCCTGCTTCTCTCTCCACCCTATGCAGAGTCTTTGGGTTGCAATTCCATTCTCAGAACATCTCCTCTACCCCCACCCCTTTCAATGTAAAATTATTCTAAAAGTGTGACAGATGAATGCACAGTCCACTTATTATAATGTAGGTTATTGAAATTGGTTTGAAATGTTTTTCTTTGTTTCTAGTTGAGTTATTGTAAAGAGCCTCACCCACTCAACACTGGGATTTGAATTTTAGATGTGTCTTATTGTTCTGTATTCTGATTGTTTACACTTAATAGATTTAAAAAAGTTTGTTCATCCAGTTCCTCACTAAAATGAAACAAACTCCATTCTGATGTTTTCTTCTGCAGACATTGGCTGAGGCTATTGCAAAATCCCAGACAATGTTGGCACAACAGATCTTAAAAAATGAATTTGGGGAAGAGGTAAGTTGTCATTTCTAATCATTCACATTTTATACTTGTTTATATAATTATGAAAGAATGAAGACTGTTTTTCCTTGAATTTGTTCCTCTCTTTTGAATCAATTACAAGCCGATCATGAAATGTGTAAATTGGTAGCTGTTGTTCACATGTATATTTTAAATCTCCCAGGTTTATTTGTTTTTGATTTTTCCATTACTGTTATAAAATGGATTGAATTGGCAAACTGAGTTCAAATTCCAGCTTAGACAGTTTGCATC
The DNA here is from genome assembly GCA_006491835.1 of Architeuthis dux. NCBI lineage: Eukaryota > Metazoa > Mollusca > Cephalopoda > Oegopsida > Architeuthidae > Architeuthis > Architeuthis dux. Next base: position 123,489 of record VCCN01005046.1, on the reverse strand, counting down.
CACTTTGCACTAATGCCCTTGGGAAAGGCATGAATCCCCTTCCCCCAACAGCTATAGGTAAATAAGAGGGCAGTTGGAGCCCTTTAGCCCTGTTAGGCAGTCCATCTTGGGCATCAGACTAGCACCCTGTCCCCATAAAAACCCACAATGCCTACAAACAATGATTTAGTCTCCATGGATCATTTGAGAAATGGAGACGAAAGTCATTGCCTCATGTGTCGTGCGATATGGGAAGCAACTTGTTTTTTAGATTGTCACTAGCTTTGTTAGAGATTAGTACTGTTTTATCAGACAAATATTCCGAATTATTATAAATTTGTTAACTCCTGCAAAAGGAAAGTTTGATAATCCTCCCATTCAAATCTGTTGCAGATAATAGTGCCTTTTGGAAATGATCTAGATGTGAGCTATGATGGCCCTGATTATTTGGATGATGTGGATAGTCCCCAAGCTGACAACCAAGCAATGTGCCTTAATGATGACTTAAGCAAGTCATCATCATCTTTTGGAAATTGGTTCCACAAGGCAACAAGTCTCTTGACCAGTGGTTTCTGGTGATATCATGAAGTCCCATTGAAAACATATCAACATGAATTCTCACACTCACACAATCTTTTCACAAAATCTGTATTTTAAATTAACTTATTTTTTTATTAAAAATAAACTTAAATGTGATAAGGCATTTTTCTTGTATCTCTTTCTGTAGAGTGTAGAAAGTTTTTAAAAATTATAATAATTTTATAATAATAAAAATAATTTTTTAAAACTTTTTGCTGATCAGGAGGAATGCTTTTTGTTTATACAAAGGAAAAGACTGTTTCAAAGTTTTGCTTTGTGAAAAGTTTAATTCCATAAAATTTTAAGATAATAAACACATTTAATTTAAATACAAGAAGTTGAAATGGATACAAATTACCATATATGCCAGCATATAAGTCGACTTTTTAAGCATCAATATTTTGCCTAATGGATCATTTTAGTCTGTTTAGACCCTATGAACTTGATTATCTGATAGACACAATGCTGTCTTATGTTGGAGAGTCGACTTATCTGGCGAATACTGGACTAAAATTGAATTAACACCTTAATTTTGGGGTTGACTTGTACGCCAGCATATACAGTAAATCTTTCTTCTTAGCTGAATTTCACATTGTATATATTCACAATTTTAAGAATTACTAGACAACCCTGTGACCTGTTGGGTCACCCTTTGAGATAATTAGTGCAATCTGATGTGACCAGAATGAACCCTGATTTTTTGCACATTTGCAAATAAAGAAATAAAGGAGATTACTCTATAATTAGCATTTTTTATAGTTATCTCTTGATCAATTGGCCATTAATATCTATATATATCTATATATATATCTATATATCAAAATCCGTCCATCTGTTTGTTCCACTTTGTAGGCCACAATGTTGCATGTTGGAAGCTGAAATTTTGCATAACTGTACATCTTTTCACGGTGGAGGACATAGGCTGGGTGATTTTTAAATGGTTGTACAGCGGGGTTCTATTTAAAAAGTAATTTTTTTTCAATTTGTCTGCAATATATAAAGTTAAAAAATAAAATTTCAGTTTGTAGTGAATTCAACAGTAAACTATTTACTTACAAACAACACCTAATTTAGCTTCAATTTTTATTAACATTAGCTGAAAATACTTGACCTCTGGATGGTTTTCCCCAGCTATATGGAGCCTATGGCCATAAAAGTTAAGTAATGATTCATTGTTTTATGGCCTTAGGTAGGTATTTTCAGCTAGTATCAAATTAAAACAATTGTACACATTTATATGCAGCTTGCTGCCTTTATCATACTTTGTTTCTCGGTAAATAAGGAGAAAGTTTATGGTCCACATGTTCACTGCATTTATTGAACTTCGCTCAGTAAATCTGAAGTCAGTTTGAATGGATCCACGAAATTCGTTGTATCGCGGTTCATTATAAGCGAGGGTTTACTACTACAGTAAACCCTCGCTTATAACGAACCCATTAAGATTTTAATGATTTTTAACATTTTAATTTGATAAATTTTGTTTTAATATTTACTTAATATAGTATCATTTCAATATTTTCTGGTGATTTACCCAAGTATTTTTTTACAAATATTTCAAGATATTTTTTAATTTATTAAAATACTAGCAGGGATTCCTGGCATTGCCCGGGGGGAAAAGTAACTTCAAATTTGACAACACAAATGTTCTTTAATATATTTCTTCTTGCACAACACAAGCCACCAAGCCAAAAACTGGTTTAATTGAGTGTACACGTGGGTATTTTGGATGATATTTCAGTTCTTTTGTATATTTCTTTTTCTCATATCGGGTGTCGCGCACCCCGGGTGGGCCTGCACACACCCCCGGGCTGCACTATTCATTTTAGTCAAATATTTGAAAAAATTTGAAATAAAATAATTTTTTGTGCTCTCAATCCATATGACCGTCGTTTCCTCCGGTAATTTGTTACTTTTGAGAACAATTATTTTTAAGCTTCACAATGTGAGTAAGCAAATAATTGACTAAAACGAACATTTAATTTTATGAAAACTTCATCAAATGTAATTTGTTACCCTGTGTTAAAATAATTTCAAATATAACATTTGAAGTTATTTTTCCCTGGGCAATGCCGGGTATAGTATAGTATATTAATATACTATATACTATTAAGTTGCAAATCACCCAGGCATTTAAACAAATTTTTTTGCATTCTTCAAGTATAGATTTGTCCTTTTTCTCCTTAATGTATGGATATATGACAATGAATGTTAAGCATCCCTTTGTGTGACAAGGCTTGGAATATTATGTATTTAAAGCATATTGCCTACTGGACTTTAGAAACTGTTGTAGAATAATTTCACTTATATATATATATCTTAACATCACCTCTGTTGATTATTTCCCCCCAAAACGTATTACAATTATATAGAATATTCTATTTTAAGGACTTTCGTCTTCTTTCTATATAGCCCCTAAAATACAAGCTAAAATAGATTCTTTTATCTATTAGGGAATATTTTGTTCTACAGGGAATTGAATTCTCAAATGTCAACTATTAATCAAATACCTTTTTTACCATAACTGTATTTCTTCATATAAGAAGCAAATGTTCATTCTGGTGCTATATGGAAAAGCCTCTGATATTTATCGAGATTTTTGTGCATCTTAAAAAAGTGTAATTACTTACTTCCAAAGAATTCAAGCTCAGTTACAAAACATTTTCTTTTTGAAACTGAAAATTGGATGGCATTTTGTTCATATCGATTCATTTTGAATACAGACAAAAATAAAGTGTAATTTAATTTAGCACAACATTCATTTTAATACCGGCCCTGTCGGCTGGGGCCTAGAATACGCTGACTGCATCCCCTGCAGAGGGGTAAGAACCCTCCAAACAGGGGCCACCTGTTCTTTTACCAAAGTCGCAAGACACTAGTTAAAAAAAACACAACCTCTGACTTTCAGAATTTTAAACTGATTTCGGCATTAAATGACCCATCAAGGGTTGATATGCTGCTAAACAAATCATTCAATCATTTTAATACTTGCTATTTTCTTTATTATTTTTTATAATTTCTAATATATAAAGTTTTGCTGAACTTTTCTATGAGAAATAATAAAGCATGTATAAAGTTTTGTGCAGCCACCATCAATGTCTTGGATCAAATCAAATTCCATATAAAATCTTTGTTTTCCATTTTACAGAAAATGAGTTTTTTTTGGCTGGATTCCACAAGACAAGTGACTTGTACTTTCTGATTTTAATAGTCTAAGTCTCTTTTTTTTTTTTCTCCCTCCCCACTCCTAATGCATTAGAAGATTTGTAATATTTAAATTGGTCAAACATGATACATTACCTTCTACATTTTTATAGTGGGAGGGCCTTAATTTTAATGTGTACAAATAGGAAATAAGTAAAAACATTTTTACCCATCCTTATAGTAGTGAAACAATTCATGCCTATAGGAAGTGTTGTATATTGGCAACCCAGACTTATAGTTAGTTAACTGCCTTTCTTGCTTACAATAACTATATTTATTTCACTCACAATGCTTTAAATACTCTTGGATACACCTTTGCTAGTCAACTCCACAGAAATAGCTGTGGCTAACAATACATCATCTATAAGTAAATCTGCATAACTTAACAAATCAGAACAAATTATTTTAATGCCATACACCAGTTATTCTCAAAGTGTGTGCCGCGGCTTCCCAGTTAGCTCCCTGAAGTGCTGTGAGATATTCGAAAACTTTAATTCCATTTGTGACAACTTACCTCTGCAAAGCTTGCTTTTTGGTGGTAGTTGTGATAAAAAGCAAAAATCAGTCTCCAGTTTGATTCCCAAATTTCAGAAACTGGTGAACAGGCTCACTCACCCCACTAGTATTTATGATTATTAAAAGAGGAACCAAATATATAACTTTTTAATGAATCTAAATTACATGATTCATTATTTCTTTTTACCAAACTAATCTAACCACATGAACGTAAATGAAATTGTTCAGTATTTTTTGACCTGGGGTGCCGTGTATCATGATTCAAAAAAGTTTGGGAACCACTGCCATGTAAACCAGGGGACACCGAAGTGGTTGATATTACCCCTTCATATCGGTTGATATATACCAAATGGATTTGGTACATTTGATAAATTTCTTTTGGCAGCCCTGCCTGGTGGTCGATGAGGAATCAAGAATTCCATGAAGGGGTCGATGGTCTAAAATAATGAATTAGCCATTGGGATTTAGGTTTGTAATGCAGTTATCTCCCCTGCTAGATTCATTTCAATCTCATGAAATATCTTCCAATTATGAATTAACCTATTTCATAACTGATATTGAAAAGTAGGAAATCTTTTTGTCCTAACTTGGTTCAATAAATATAAAAACAATTGAAACTAAGTTGTAGAAAAATTTATTCCCAGGCTTCATAATTTTTAGCTGATTTGTACTGGAGACTTGAGAAACACGAAGAGAGAATCTGTCTCTTTTAATCATTTTGTCCCTTTTAGAATTAAATAGGTATATTTACAAAGTATCCTTTTTGAAATTAAGCAAGAAAATGCTGAAAGAAATCAATGTCTCAAGAAATGACGACTGGAAATATTAGTTTAGAAAATGCAAGACCAGGCTGAATGAATGCAAGCCCAATAAAACATTTAGATGGTTCAGAATTTCAACTGGAAAATAAAAGGTCTCAACATGAGACTCTTTGCTTTATTATTGGTAATTAGTCTTTCTTGCAGAGATTCCTACAGTAATTATGAAAATGGAACAACTTCAATGATTACAAATAGTACTTGCTTACAGAGAGAAAGTTATAAAAAGGACTAGCCAACAAGCCTAAATCTCTTAGCTGAGTTGACTGTAAGAAAGGCAACATGAGCCCCACCCAGGGTTTCCAGAAGGGGAGATAATCCTAGCTTTATCCCAGAGACTTACCTAACACAGGCATTGGAATAGTGTCAAATTTGGAAATCGATCAAGTCTAGAGGTGTTGCGTAAACCTAGATAAAGCTTGGATTATCTCTCCTTATGGCCAAATCTGGAAACAAGCTTAAGAATCCGTCACTTTACTCATCTAAAAATAAAAGGTTGGAAAATGCATTTGATAAAATATCCAGCAATTATGCAGTCATGTTAACCAACAGCTGCCGACCAAGTTTCATAATTTCAGCACTAGCCACCTTTTAATGCAGTAGGGAGTACATAGACCTCACAAAATGCATTCAATAATTTTGGTTTTTACTGCTCTAAAAATATACTCGTCTGATTTGCTTTAAAGTAAATTGAATTTTCTTATATAGAGAAAAAAAACACCCGTTCAGGTGCTGAAAATCAAAATCAAAACTAAAATTCATACCAAGATCTTTTCTAGAGCTTGAATTTACTAAGTTTAGTTACTAGCATCAAGTGTTGTGAATGGAAAAAGATTTCTGCTAAAAAGCATGGAAACAAGTTATGTATATAAGTGAGGTGTCACGCTATAGAAACCAGCTAAACATGGGCACAGCTTATCAAATTCGGCATATATACTCAATGAACCTAGGGGAAAGTTTTAAAGTAAAGTTTTAATTAATTTTTTTACAATGTAACTAAAATGCTAAACTGGACCCTTACTTTCTGTTCAATACACATATCTTCTTATATGTTTATATATAATTCTTCAAGGGTGTTTTTACAAGTCTGAAAGCTTTAGTCCTTTTTTTAATCCGAAAGACAGGTATTTCAGCTAGTGTATATATATCTAATACTATAAGACACTTTTTTTTTTTTTTTTTCTAACTTTACATTTTATTGACTTAAATGGCTGCAAATTTGTGTACAAGGGTAACTTGACCCCAGGATAAACATAGGGGTCACCAGAGGTCAGTGCCTATTCTAGCCAATATCACTGGTCCTAAGCATTGGAAACATGATTTTTCTATCAGAACTTTCTCTAATTATTCTGAAGAATAGCACAGATTTCTCACAAAAAATTAATTTTTATATAAGTTTCTTGCATCACATAGATGAAAATCCAGCCATAAATAGTAGTAATACTACTACCAGTGTGTTGTCAAATTTGAAGTCATTTCTTCTCCGGGCAATGCTAGGTACCCCAGCTAGTGTGCATGTAATATGGATATATAATATATGAGAAAAAAACAGATGAGCTAGACTGATGAAAATTTTAAAAAAGTAATGTCCAGTCCTTGGTGAAGCTGAAAAAAGAACTGGAGATTAGACTGAAATATCACTGCCACAAAAAAATGGGAGAAATGCTCTTGGATCTATCATCCTCCTCTTTGTTGCTTTTAGTTTCTTTGTATCACAACTTCATAGATTAAGAGAAAATAAACAAACTTTAAGCTAATCAATGACAAATCCTTGCTCAGCCTAAATAAGACTCAGTTTAATAGATTAGAACATAACATTCCCAACTAGTTGGGTTTCAAAAGATTTATTTTTCTGGTAGGTATGAAACGATTATCAGAGAATACACTAATTGAGACAATGAAAACAACAAAGATGAGGTTTGAATGAATCCAAGTTAAATTGAAGCCTTAGTAAAGCTCCTCCTAACACAATTCACAAGTCCATCAATTGAAATCTCAAGCTATTGTTTTATTAAATCAACTTCCCAAAGTGATAACCACTTGTAAACCTTGAAAAATAAATTTTATGCATTGGATTTAACCAATGAATACGTGGTGCACCTTACATTTTGCGAACTACTTGCTCAAATGATGAGTTATACAATGTAAATAAACTTATATTTTTTGGCACCAAGTTAACCAGAGAAATGACTGATTTTACCAGTCTTTGAAAAAAATGATAGAAACCAATCTCTTGCAAACAAAATTGTAATCTGTCCTTTCTATTGAATATAGAATTATCAAATGAGAAATTCCAGTTGTTTGAGCCAAAAAAGACATACTAAAATTACAAGTCAAAACTCTGAAACAAGCTAGTTAATTAAGCACTAAATAAAAAAGTAATATTACTAATCTAAAATATACTGTCAATAGCATTAATAATATTAATAATATTAGTATATTACAATATACTAATATTATTTATATATATTATAGCAATAGTAAGCAAATCCACCAGCACATTTTTTGATAATGCTACTATTTATACTGATAACAATACTACTATAAACACAACTAATAAAATATTAATTGCATCAAATAACATGAACATAACAGCTATTATAAATACTGATGGTAATAAAATTTTAACAAAATGTTGATTCTCTTATAAATCGTAATAAATTAGCTATACTTTTTATAACGAGAATAATGACACTATTCTGAGTAATTCTTAAAAAGTTAAAAATCATGACTCAATACAGTCAGTAATTTCACAATGATTCTTAATGACCATATATATATAGTATACATTTTTTGCCACCTTGTTTCACTGCAATGAGAAAGTTTCCTTCAATTCTGTCATGCAATTGTTCAGATTCCATAAAGAAACAAAAATATTGCAAATATAAAATGATAATATTCTTGCAAGTGCTGTTAAAATTACAAATAGTAATCCTATTGCTAAATTACATATTACACTTGGCAAATAATAAAAAAACTCCACATTTTACTGAGTAAAGTTTCATGTTGACTGAATCGAGTATAATGAAGCAATCAGCTTAATTCTCAATTGTGTTATTAACTCTTCTCAAACATTTATTATGTTAGGTGCATAAATGCTATTATTATTTTTTCAGGTTTAAGATAAACTAAATAGAATTGCTTTTTTTCAGAAATTGAATAGAAGCACCAGAAATTGGAATGTGCTTTAAAAACAAAAAATAGTAAACTCTGAAAGAAAAGAAAATATTATTTAAAGGCCTAGGGAAGATCCAGACAAGGTGACTTTGTAAATATGCAAAACATGGATTCAATTAGAATAACTGGAGTTTAATCATTCAGACTACTGAACTCATTTTTTGTTTGCAACATTTCAATCAGTACTCTTTTCTGGTCCTCTACACCTGATATGCCAGATACTATTCACAATTATAGTTTTGTAGATTGAAAAGATTTTTTCCTCCTTTCTAGACAAATCTACAATTTAACAAATGTTTTAATCAATAATCTCTAATATTCTTTGGTGTGGATGATTGTCTTGTGAGCCAAAAGTACTGAGACAAGTAGATTAATCCAAAAAGTATTCTACAATTTACAGGTTTGTAGTTTACATAGTTTTGTAATGATTTGTAATCAGCAGATACTGGTCAAAACTAAAAACACAAGAGATGAGCTGAACAGTTTTAATTTAAAAAAAAAAATTAACAATGAATAAATCCTCTTCAAGCTAAACTTCCACTGGAATAATTATCTTATTTCTGCTTTTTAAGAGAATTTTTGTCCCATTTTGTCAACTTAGATATTATTCTAAGGTAACATTCAAAAGGAGGATGAAGAATCCAAAGATGCTATTTTTTTTTTAATTATAAGATGAATGCAGAAAAGATTATGAAAATGAATAAAATTAGTTCCTTCATTTTTTATAGTTTTTCAAGTCAACCCTCAAGAGATTTTGGAAGATTATAACAATATTATTTCCTATGAAATGCTTTCACATTGGGAAAATGTACCATTATAACAAAATTATATTCATATGCTCATATTTGATACATATTAAAGAATCATATTTGAGTTTTATTTTAAAAACATTAGGCTTTGTTATTATAGTCATATATTTTTTCTATAACAAAATTATATTTATATTGTTATATTTTTTTTATAACAAAGTAATATTTAAAGTTGATTCATGTTCTCTTATAACAGTAATGATTTTCTAATATGATTCATATTTAACAATAACAATGTTTTCTTTAAAGATTCATGTGCTTTACTGTTGTATTTATAAAAACTAGGTGCTCTTAATATCCATGGCATTGTAATCATAACAATATACTTTGAACATTTGCATTTTTTTCTTAGTTTTACGAGTATTGGAGGAGAATCAGCAGATGGAAAATTCTTGAACAATTCACTCAAGAAATGCACTAAACTACTAGATTGAATGCAATGTAGAATGTTTCAATTCAGATCTGAAGCATTTATTTCTTACTTTATGTCTTTTGTTTTTTGAGGGAAGCATTATTTTTATTTCATTTTATGCCAACCTGCCCTCATCAATGAATTGGTTAAATATTTTTTTTAAATTAGGGAATTAAAGATAGTTCAGATAGTGCAAATATTTGGAAATTTTTAAAATGAAAAAATACAAGTATTAATGAAATATAAAATCAATTATATAAGCAAAAAATGCAATAAAATTAGAAAGAAAAGAAAATTTGATTTTAAAATCCTAAAAATGAAGGAAAAGTAAAATTTTAAGTTCTTTCATAATGACAGAATCCTTTTTAATACATGCTTTTTTTCCTCCTCTTTTCTTTCTCTTAAATTGAGCCACAATGGGACAGTCATTGTCAGTAATGTTTTTCTTTTTTTCAAATGATTTCTCAGCAGTTTTACTTTATTTGGAATATTTCTATTTTCTCCTTCTTCATCATCTCTTTTGGAAATTAATCAAGAGATCTAAATCAGACCTCACACAAATATTTTTATATACTGTCCATTATAATAGTCATCCAATAAAACAGATGTAGTAGGGAGGAGAGACACATCCATGTCACATCAGAGTAATTTATTTTATTTATCACTGTCCACTTTGGTCCATCACTTGAGTTTTAATGTGTTTGGTTGTGCTGTCTCTAAAGACTGCCATTCATCCTCTTCACTCTCTTGATCCCATACTTCATTGTCCCAGCCAGACTCTTCTCGTACTTGATTGGAATCAGTGCTTAGGTCTACTAAATTTCCCACTAGTGGTTCCTTCTGCTTGCCTGTGAAATCATCATCATCCCAACCTGGCACATCATCCCAACCCATTCTGTTTTTGTTTACATTATTCTGCTGTGGTTTAGGCGATGCTTTCTTCTTGCTCCCTGACATTGAACTGTGGGTTGATGATGCAGTGTTGGTGGACATGGGAGACCCTTGGGCACTGCCCACCTGCCAATCATCCCAATCCGAATTGAAATCTGGTTTCTTGGACGGTGTCTTCTTTGACTGCGATTTAGGGCTGTCCGTGTCAATGCTGCTGTCATTGAGCCATCTTTCGAGATCATTCAGTTCTTTTTTCTTCTGAGCTGCAGCAGCAGCTGTAGCGGCTGGGGAGGAACTGGCCGGATCAAACTCTGTGGTTGGGCTCCGAAGTTTTCCACTGCTGCCACTACTACTGCTGCCTTCCCCAGGATGCCAGTCTCCAGCACCCCAACTACCCCAGGAATCATCATCTTCAGACAGCAGACGATTCTTGCCGGATTCTCTGCAAACAGACAAAATCAGAAAAGTCAAAATATAATTAGAACTGTCATAAAGACATTTTAAAAATACAGATTATTTTGGAACAATTTCAATTTAATTTTTTCAGTTTACTGCAAACTGATTGTTTTGTATTTTCTAATTCTAAAATGAATATTTTTAATTTTCTTCAACTTTGAAAAAGAAGCTGCAGATAATTTATAATTAATATAAAGAAAATATATATTTATATAATGAACAGTGATTTTTTTTCTGTAACAATGGACTCCTCCACCACAAGGTAACAATTTTGCTGATAAAAATATCTCCTACTCACCATTTGAAACAATGGAATTTTCCACTGAAACAAGTTCGGTAGTTTCTTTTCTAAAGAAAAATCATCTCATAGAAATTCAAATGTATCCGTGAATCTTTTCACAGGGATTAACTAGTATACTAAATATTTCAAATGGATCAAATAATAAAAGTCGTAAGATTTACCTCCCCTTGGTAGGTGAACCATTGCCTCCTCCAAGAAGGGATGTCTTCTCCCCAGGACTGGTGTCAGCAGTGGCAAGAGTTGTCTTCGGTTCTCCTCCCCATAACGATGAAGACAAACCCTGCCAACCTTTTGTGCCTGCTGAAGAGAGCTGAAATACAAAATCAATTTTGAACATCAATAATCTTTTCAAGAGATAATCAGAAAATTTTTTCACTAGACACAAAGATCTATACTATGAGTATTGCAGACTTCAAATATGTATTGAAATGTTTCTGATTACATCAAAATACCTTTACAAACATAAAAATAAAATGAATCTTAATAGTCTTAGGATGACTGATATTTGTAGAAAAATCAAATTATTATGAAATACTCTAGATGGTCTAAGCGATCTTGATCAATGAAAGTGATGCATACATTAAAATATATCTGGAATCAACGTTATTTAGAACATTACTGAAAACATTTTTGCAACTAATATAAACAATGTTTTATCCTTTAAAAACTGTTACAGTGTTAGAAATATATCCTTTGTAAAAAAATAATTGCAAAAATGTAATTTTAATACAGCTGTAGACAGATTTTTTTTCTTCTTTTTCTCAAATGTTATTAAAATAGGTCTAACTGCAGTGTTGATTTTATAGAATCATCTGGAAAAATTTATACAAAACAGATTTGGTACAAATGCCAAGAATCATGACTGGTCCATCCATTACTAAAAGTTATTCAAGGATTAATACTGCCTGCAGAATAAAATTGCATAAACATTTCATCATATTTTAGGGATCTAGGTAAAAATAAAATGAACAAGGTTAATATGTAAAATTTCAAAGGAAAGTAGACTCACAAAGGAAGTGGCAACTATCATCTTCATGAATAAATACAATATGCTTATGTATTGAGATGGGGAGCACAACACAGAAACTTTAGCCACTAACACAACACCACATGCATAAAAAGCAAAAGCAATGCTGGGAAACTAAATTCAATGGTAATTGTGCTGGACATACTGGTCAATATTCTTTGATTGTATGAATCAAGAAACAAGTTTTAAAAAATAGATGCAATGAACAAATAAAATAATAATCTGCAAAAAAACCAACAACAATAATAATAAAAATGAGACAAAAGTAAAAACAAGTCCTGAGAATCTCTTTAAAATTTTGGACTGGCTTTTAAGTGAACCTAATGAAGGGTTTTGAGAGTAATAAATGTATTAGGTGAAATGTTGTTCTTTTTACATCATACAGAATAATGCTAAAAGTGAAAGATTTACTAATGTAATTGCTTTTTTTTCAGATTCAATCTAAATAGAGATATAATTTATTATTTGAGGTTTTTTTAGCCCTTAACAGCAATGGTGTCTACCCAAGAAGTTAGACTAATTTTCAAGTACAATACCAAATTAGGACATAATGCTGCTCAAGCTGCTGATAACATCAACAAAGCATTTGGAGTGAACACTACTACAGTGCAAACTGTTCAGTGTTGGTTTTAGGTCTGGAAATATGGATACCAATGATAAACTTTGATGGAACCTATTCTTAATGATGAAGGATTATTGACAGCAGTATCCTACGACCCGCAAACAACGGTTCAAGCACTTTCTGAAAACTTTCCGACTTCAATAGTGACCATATCACATCAAGGCAATAGGAATTGGTTCCACATGAATAGAATGAAATGCTCCATGACAGTTTCGGATTTCATGTCCATACCTATAATATATACACATGGACATCTAGCAGTGGCTATCTTGTTGAAAGATTAAAAATCTATGAATAATTATACCATATAACTCTTTATAAAAATGAAATTAAACTTGCTCTCAATATTTGGCCAAGCCAGTGAGATAAAAAAAAAAGAAATGCTATAGTCAGCAAAAGCAGTTTATGCCAGAGAGTAAGATTATGATATTTTGCCTTGACACCATGTAAAGTAAAAGACAAACGGATAATGATCTTTAGTTCTGAAACAATTACTAAATCGCAAACAAAATTATTTATTTGGCACTTTTTATGAACTAGCAAGCTAGATAGCACAATAGTATTCTCAATATTGCCCTGGTCATAGGACCTACACATCATTATACTTTATAATAGATGGCAAAAAATTTGAAATGTCCAATCGATACATTTGTGATTTATCATTACCAATACAGAGAATCATTTTTGCACAGTAGTTTCATTTTCCAAGTTGTTTGTAGTGACATAATGAAAAGTACATAATACATATTTTTGGTCATAAGTAGTGCTGCAGTATAGTACAAAAATGTCTTTGAAGGAAAGACAAATTTTGTAGGAAAACAGCAAGACATGATGCCTAAACCAATCAATATTATCAGCAGAAGCACCTAAATGTTCTTTCCCAAATAATTGAAAACTAAGACGATATCCATCTGAAAAACAAACAGAAAAGAAATCACATGCAGATTCTTGTTAGTATCCAGCAGAGGAAATGGACAATAAAGTTGCTATTCCCTCATGCATACAAATCTTTGACATAGCAACACCCAAAGTGGGTGTGGCACTTACTTTGGAAGCAAAGCCGCTCATGGAGGTACCAACGTCATTCAGCAGAGTGCCCTCTTTTACCTGAAAACAAAAGCAAATATAAAGTGATATTTAAAGCCACCTCTCCAAATTCACTAAAGGTGGGCAGTAATGTAGAGTATGAAAGAATTGAGAGACTTTATATTTAAAAAGAATTATCCTAATATTTCTTGACCAAAATTCTTGTGTCTTCAGAAGTCTGTAAGAATACAATATATACCGAGACATAAGCAAATAGACATCATTCTTTTCCTCAGATATGATATTGTAATGGCTTGTTCTCCCGAAGCACAGGAATTGTCAAACTTTAAATGGGAGCATTGGTCAATCCAAAGGTGGAATGAACCTGTCAAATGGCAGAGTAATTGGGAATTCAACTTTCAACTGCACGGTTGTAAATTCATTAATGAAGGAATGGAAACCATTGCATCATGTTTATGATGACTTAGGCTATCAGAAAGATGCAATAAAACAAGAAATTGATAAGAAATTCCCTGTGCAAAACAGCGGATGTGGCAGTGCTTGTCCAAATCAGCCCTAGAATGGCAGTCCAGTATTTTCATTGCATGGGCTATTAGGGCAGATCAACCAATAAGAAAACCATTTCTTAAACCAGATAACATTCAGCAGAGTAAGCAGTGGACAATTGAAATGGTGGGCAGACAGTCAGTTTTGGCACATTGTCATCTCTTGAGATGACGCCTCATCTGAAGGCCAAGAGATTATCCAGGCAAGAAGTCTTTTTGAACCGACCCACCATAAATCATCCATGTATTTTTATCTATGAAGTAGGCAGCAATTTGGAGAACTGGTCACCCAAAGCTTCTGAAATGCATGGGGGAATATGTGATATGGCAATTATAATGATAAAGATATAATTTAAGTTTTAAAAAAATATTTGGTACAAGGCATCACTTGGCTTTAAGACTTAAATTGAGTATTATGAGCCTCTGGGAGCCTTTTTATGGGGCCTGCAGGGTTGATTAATAAATTAGACCTATACATACACCATTTGATTTACCTCAGAAAGTTGCTTTGGCAAAATTTATGCTGACCTGGGAAAATCAAATCAAGAAAGTTTGAAAGCAGAACAAAGTAAGTGAATACCTTAAGTTCTGACCTGTCACAGAGGAGTTGTCTGGATTTAACTTAAGGTTGTGTTGGTAAAGCAAATACTTCCCACAGAGGGTCATAAAAAACATTTTAATTCAGAGATGTCAATATTATTAATCACGTTCCTAATGTTAAAAAAATCAGCATAAGCCTGGATTTGGGGAATTAGATAAGGAATAAGATTAATGGCAAAAAAGGTCCCATTCATCAATCTGTTATCTGATTGCCAGTATCCCAGAGACTGTGTAGGTGAATGATGGATGATGTCAAATCCCCAGACATTCATAGAAGTACACAGGGTTTTGTGGACTAATCAGAGGGCACCTAGCCATGACAGATGAAATTAGTGTTCCTTGCAACAACTTTCAGAGTCATTCCATGCCAAGATGAAATGCGACTTTTGATCAACAACACTGTGGTTCAGATCTGTCTATCAATTTGATTGTCAATGTAAAAGAAAACACACTGAGCACAAATCAAACCCAACTCACAAGTGCAAATTTCTTTGATTCTTAAATATTAAGCTAAATGTAGTGTCCTATCTTCTTGCACTTGCCTCTTCTATCTTACCGGCCCTGTTGGCTGGAGCCTAGAATAGGCCGACTGCATCCCCTGCAGAGGGGTAAGACAGTGACCACCTGTTCTTTCACCAACTTTCAGAATTTTAAACTGATTTCGGCATTAAATGACCCATCAAGGGTTGATATGCCACTAAACAAATCAATCATAAATTGTGTATTTAAAAAGAAACCAAATTCAGCACTAAATGACCCACTAAGGGTTGATGTGCCATTAAACAAAACAATCAATCAATCTTCTCACTATCAAAATAAATTATTTGGAAGTCCACCATTGCTTTGAAAACCCATGACACAATGGTTGAAGCAGAAAAGTTCTAATATACAAAATATAACAGCAGACAGCTTCTAAAATACCATGGCACAACCACAGCAAACACGTCCTTCCAAAATGATCAATCCCCACTAGACAGACATGAACAGAAAGCAAAGCAGAAATTCCTAATATTTGAACTGAAACCAATCACCAGCAGTCCAAATGATGACATGGGATGTGGGATCTAGATCACTGTCATTCACTTGAACTATGCATGACTTTTCTGTCACATTTGGTGCCACGCAAGCTTAGTATCATACAAGGTATAAGACATTGCCAATATTTTCATGATTTTACTAATTTACCCAGATATGGTAAAATTAGCAGCAGCAGCTCCTAAAATAATTCTGCCCACTTTTCATTTTATCCCCCAAAATATACAAGTTAGTCTGAGTTTGACCAGCAGGGTGGGAAGACACACAGAGTCTGGCTGGCAGGGCCTTTGAATCGGGAACTCTGGTTGAATTGAGAAAAGGTCGACAAACTAACCAGCGTCAACAATTTATAGTGAAAATTATCAAAAATAAAATCAGCGGCTTATTAAAATTTCATCAGGTTTGCTTTTGTTGTCCATTTCTATCATGCAAGGCGGCTTGCTGTTATAGCTGAAATGGAGAAAGAGATGGGACGAAAGACAGATGCAACTGCTTTACCAGAAATCAACCCCAGGGGTAAGACTAGATGATTCACCACTCTGTTGCATCATTGTGCAGCAAGGGTGTTACAGTTGCTACTTATTAAAAAACAGAAATATCATGCATACTCATTAAGAGAAGAGAAGTCAGGAAGTTCTAATTAAATAAACTGCAACCAGACCTTCATTCTGGTGAGGGAACTGCTGTTAATTCCTACATTGTAACTTTAGCCGGAAAAATAAATTTGTATTAAATGCTGTCTCCTCTCCTCATATTCTGCCGTTTCTAAACCACAGAAAAATCACTGCATGACAAAATTCCTCTAGACAAAATATATTAATGAAATACAATGATATCTTGACTAGTGCGGTTAATTCATTCTATAATTTGTCTGCACTGTTCAAGGTCTTATTATAATTTAAAGTGTTTTTTTCTCAATTTATACTTAGTTGTTTGTGCAGCAATGCTGTAACCGTACTACATCAAAACCTCACTATTCAAGGTATTACTGTATGTTTTACAGAGATCACAGGAAATTGCAAAACCTGAAGAAAGAAGCTAGATGAATATTGGAAGAAGCCACAACTGGCACAGAGACCAAAAGAAACCATGCAGACTAATACATAAATTGTATATGAGATTGATGATGCTAAAATGGCTGGTAAATGAGGAATTGAAGTCTTGGCTGTTGAATTGCTGAAATTGGTGCCATGAGGCACATTTATCTAGATCAAGATATTAATAAAAAGGTACCACAACAGATGGATAGAGGTTCATCAGACCATGATGATGCAGTTATGGTTTTTGAGTTATTAGACAATAGAACAGAATACATAATGGTTCATTTGATCCCATGATGGTTGTAATCTTATTTGGTTCTATTTAGTCACCTTCCTATGAAGAAGAAATGTGGCACCAGGCCTTTTTTACTGTGGGACCCCATGCACATTGAGTGCGGGTAGTTTTGAAAATAGCCCTTCCATCAGAATATTGCTACACGTGTCAAGGTGTTCCCACTGACTACCCCTTTTAGTGCAATGGGGAGGTACTTCCTGGGAAAAGAATCCCAAGAACCTGGCCATCAGTCATTTTTGGCTTACCTCATACAGAGACAGAGACAAGCCTGGCAGCAAACCACCTCAACTAGTAAAGAACCAACCAGAAATTGGTTCCTATAGTTTTATTTGGTGACCTGTTAGTGAGGATATTATTTTACACATGCATGATATCGTTTATATGTAATCATTAGAGTGAATAAAAGGTTTGATGTATTTGCTTAATAAACCCTACCCATGAGATCACAGGTTACACTGCCAGTATTTACATAAAAGTTTGAAGAATATACAAAATCTATTTTGATACATACAATAAATCTGTAGCCTAATGATGAAAAAAGCATTTATTTTACACAGCAAATATTTATTTTTCAACATAATCTTTGTCAATGCACTTGACCTAACACTTCTCCATAGATCGAACATTATAGTCAAAATTTCAGATCAAAATTCAGCTAATAACTATGTGAGGCTGTGGACTTATTGATTTACTCTTGTATGTTCTGTTACAAGAGTTGTTTGTAATTGCAGACCTGCTGATAGCACACTAAATTTGGGTTGGTCACTAATAATCAGTTCTCTTATTTCTCTCAAACACTTTAAGCTCAGCTCAGGTCACACTTACGATCGGTCGCTGACTCGATTTTGTCAAATCGCCACTTGTTTCAGTCCAGTTGCCGACAAATTTGTCGCTGACCGACTGTGACAAGTGTGCTTATGACATGAGAAATACTCTACGATTCAGTCGCTGGCTGGATTGTAAGAATAGGAATGATCCTATCTTCTACAATTCAGTCGTAGGTCGTAGCCAATCGAAAGTGAAAATAGATTTAACGTCACTTCCTTTTCAACCAAATAAAAAATAAAATAAAAATGGCTACCTTTTTTGTATCAGCAGATGGAAATATACTTCTAAAATAGGAAGCTTTATTTTGATTAAAAATACAGATTTTCACATTACAGGAGAATTTAGATGTTTTTATATTATTTTTACCTTATTTTTGGATGTAAAAAATTCACATTGATGTCTTTTTGATAATGAAAGTTATGAAAATTGCTAATAGTTTTTTGTATTAAAATAAATTATTGTTTGCTTTGTAGTTTTGTCATAAATTTACTGTGTGTTTAGTATATCTAAAATATTGTTCGACGAATGGGTACGTGGGGAGAAAAAGGTTTTGTTAGTTTAATAAAAAGATTGGTTTTAAATAACTTATTATTATGGATTGGAAAGTACCAAAAATTACCTGTGAAAAGTTTTTTTTATATTTATTTTTGAATATTTGACCTTCTTAACCACTTTTGTAATATCCTTATTTTGAATAAATTAAATAAAATAAAATTTCAATTAAATTATGGTCATGTGACAAGACATTTTGCGGCGATTGAGAGTAGAGTCATAGCGACATGAGTGGCTAACATCTCAATCTGCGATTAAAAATACAAATTGGCAACTCTTTTCAAAAACTGACTGGAGTTCAACTATGATTCAATCGGCAACAATTTGATCGGATCGTAAGCTTAACTCTTTCTCAGCATTGTGCATCCTTTCAAATTAGTCAGCAAAAGACATTTCTCTAACACTTAATCCCAATCTACAGAACTTCAGTGGCTCACAAACCTACCTACCAATACCTCTAAGTATTTGTTACTGTCTTGTGTACACATTTATTTTCTATTCCATGCATTATATTGCCTTGAGTATGCCTTCATTATAGCATCTTTCACATTCTTTTCTTTTTTTCTGTATTACCTGTTGACTATATACTGGATTTCAGCATGATTAATAGAGTAATAACATTTATTCTGGCTATCAAGGTATATTACACATAAATTAAGGAAAACATAATCAAATAACTGCCACCATATATATTTATTAAGCTTAGCATGGCACAAGGATAAATGGGACAAATTGGGAAGTACTGACACCTACCTGCTCTGAAAATCAGTATTTGAGATTCTGGTTTTTATCTAGGCTTGAACACTGACCATTGGCACCAGTGGGCTAATATACAACTATGTCAACCATGATACTGGTTAATAAATTACACTGTGCAACATATTTTTTACTTTCTTTTGTTCCTGGGTTATAAGATATTTTCTGATTGATTATGTCTAAAAAGTAGAGAAAATATTAATTATTTCTTTCAAACTTTGCTTTTGTGAGCAGGACAGTGATAATTTGAAATCTACTTGTTTTCAATTGGACAATGGGTGAATTTGCACATTTCTAATTGTATAAAGTAAGAAAAACAAGTACATATGAATATCACTGTCCATGTCACAAAAGCAAAGTTTGAAGGGAATAATTGACATTTTCTATACTTTTTACACATAAGCAATTAGAAAATAACACACACTATCCAGGAACAAAAATCACGTTGCAAGGTGTTATCACCTATGAAAAGGTGCTACAATAATTATTGTAATTGATTGTTTTATTAATTACAATTCTATAAAAAGTCAATATCTTCAATGATTTGCCAATAGTATCAGCTGTACATTATGAAATGTTTTACAACATGACAGATCAAATTATTTTCAAAGAATGTCAAGTAGTCTGGGGGCCAGCAGGGGCTACCGTGCACCCCCCCTGATTCTACATTTAGGGTACCAAAAGTTGGGAAGAACTACCTCATTTGCATAAAACAAAATGGCCGCCAGCACACACCAAAAAAGACAGAATTTCATATATCGTCTCCCAGTTGACATATCTGAGTACTTTAAAAGGCTAAATCATGGGTTTCAGACATGAGGAATTCAAAAATCTTTTTTATGAAAGAGGACAACCTAAGGAACATTTCAGTACCCTAAATGTAGAACCATGGGGGTGGTGCATGGTAGTCCCTGCTGGCCCCCGGACTAAAGTACATACCGCCAACATCTCCCTTCCCTTCAAAGGAAAAGTTTATATTGAGCCACTAATAAATGAATGAACTATTCTCTGTGCAGACATTGGTGTGAGAGTGTGTGTAAAAATAAAGAATGCGAATGGTACATGTACACATTGATTTAAAGATGGTATCTAACATTTTAAGGTCATTTTTTTATATGTAATTTTTGTAATATCTCTTATATAGCAGATGTTATATACTATTAAAGATTATTGATTATGCTGATGTTTTCAAGGTAATATTCTAAAGATCACTGCACTGTTGACTAAAATATTATTGTTGACTGGTCAGTAATATGTGATCATAGATGAGTAACCAAGCAGGGCCAGAGGGAGAGAAGGAGTGTCATAGCCCAAGTTTGTAGTTAGTGCTGTTCCTTCCCACAAACAGTGCAGACATACTATAACATATCCTATAACAGTAAAGTCACCACGTGGGAAGACCATAAATAAATTGTTGACTTCTAAACACTGAGCAGACAAAGAACATGGAATTTAGCAACAAATATATGTCATTAAAAGAAGCCTGGAGGATGAACACTAAATAACAGGTTACTGAGTTATGAAATAAGTAAAAAAAATAAAGACCATGCAGATATTTACTAAGTAGAAAAAAGTACTACATGTTTAAGTAGAAATGAAAGTACTGCAAGAAAACAATTATAAAAAAGTTTTTTTTAAATACTAGAAAAAGAGAAGATATTTTCTCACAACAGGCTCTATTTGATATGATGTAATTAAAATATGGACAGTGGTAAGAGCATTATGAATACATACAGAAACCATGATAAAAGCTTGAGTTATGACTTGTCAAGAATCATCAACTTTTTCATTGATAATTATTATAGCAAATAAGATTATCATGTTGCCTCCTCTTACAAACTTGCGAACTCAAAGATATACTTATGTTTACATATCCATCGATACAGAGATGAAAGTATAAAGACTCAATCCCATTGCAAATCTATGCATACGGGGGTGGATCAACAAGTCCATAGCCTGACAGTTATCAGCTGAATTTTGATCTAAAGTTTCACTGTATAATCTATTGGGTTAAGTGCATTGACAAGAAAATCTATAATACTTTTAATATAGACATTCAAACTCTTACGTGGTATGTCATGACAGGTAGAAATGCTGGCTCTTTCATTAATTATTTTGGTAAGATAAAAGATTTCAATATCAGGCCTCGAACAAGTCATTTTAGACTAAGTGTCTGTGTGTCTTTGGACAATTTATTTTACATGGATTTAGTATGAAAGACTCATGCAACTTGACATCCAATCTGATTGATCACCTCTTGGAAGAAGACTTAAACTGAAACAGAAAGATCAAGATAGATCTTAACCAAATCATTTTATATCTTAACCAAATAACAAAGATGAACCTAGATGATTTTGTAAGGTCTTCTGCATATGATAAGGCAAACTTACATATAATAGAACTTATAAACTATATTCTTGATCAAAGAATTATTTTTATCAAAGCCTACCTTCATAGTAACTAACAAAGAACCTCTCAAAGATAAAATTTTGCATGCATTAAAAATGATTTGGCCATTGATCATGTTGAGCCGATTATCAGGAAGCAACGATGTAAAAATACAAAATCTTATACATTAAAGTCTCTGTTATAAGTCACATGTAAGTGACTCGGTTTGAAATCTGAACAATTTACTGACAAAAAACCTTTTATAAAGACTGCAGAATAACAAAAAAGTATACCAAGTTAGTTACATATTTTGAAGTACAATAAATGAAAATATATTAACTTGATTTATAGCCAAAAGAATATTATTAATGGACACACTCAGTGGTTTAGGGCGATGGGAACAGCATTCTCTTTGTTTGTGACGGGGAAACAGCATTCCCTCACTATATATATATATATATATATATACTACTAAAATTCTTGCTAGAGCAGGCAGCTCTGTGTTCCCTCACTTCTTTTTTAACACTACATCACTGAACATACTTTATAAAACTAATCCCAGAAACTCTTATGTCCTTCATTCTGCACATTCTATAATAGGATACCTAACAAATAAAGCCCAAAGTTTAAGTGGCTTTTAGCTTCAAATCAGAACCAAACTATCAATAATATGATTAGCTACAGTCCTTAACACAACTACCATTCCCACACTTTTATATAAAATTGAGAAAGATTTCATATAACTATGAGTCAACATTGTTTAGGATGATTACCTATACTGTAGCTTTCTTCTTCAAGTAAACCATTTAATGAATTCATCTCTCAAAAGCTGTGGCAAATTCCTCAGTTTGAAACAACCATCATCAATGACCTTAGGCCGAGGGCCAGCAGGGCCTACCGTGCACGCCACCCCCCCCCCATGATTCTACATTTAGGGTACCAAAATGTTCCTTAGGATATCCTCTTTCAGAAAAAAGATGTTCCCAAGAAAAAAGTTGGGAAGAACTACCTAATATGCATAAAACAAAATGGCCACCAGCACACACCAAAAAAGACAGAATTTCATATCTCAATGGACATATCAATGGACATATCTGAATACTAAATCATGGGTTTCAGACATGAGGAATTCAAAAATCTAC
>VCCN01005046.1:81896-92888 GCA_006491835.1 Architeuthis dux | reverse complement strand
CGGATTACCCTACATCCACACAACAAATATATATATATATATGTAAAATATCAGGCTAAAAGTAATAGAAATGTATTCAGAAAAGTTTTAAATTTCCTATGTTATGTTTGTTGTCTATGGCCCATCTTATATCAACATATTAGTTCTGCCAAAGTGAACACAGAAGGTATATAACCATGAACCACTCTTGCAATGGAAAAACATAAGATAATCAGCATAATGGCAATATGTGACAACAGAAAATAGCACATGCAAAATAAAAAGTGAAAAAGGAAAAAAAACTGACAAGATTTGTGAATGCCATGCAAAAACATTTTTTTTTAAAAACAAACAAAAAAAGCATTACATCATTAAATATGAAATAAACATATTTTCTTTTAAATATTACATTTTACAGTTTATAAGCCACAGGGACATAAAATGAAAGTAGAAAAGACATGTTTAAAAATGTATAATTTCTTTTGTTTTTGGAACAAAATGCAGTAGGCAAAAAATAAAAATATTAAGTATGTCTGTGCAGCATGATATATTGAATAAGCATTTGAAAGGCTCATCACTTTAAAGTAAATAATTACTGAAGTGTACTAATTCAAACCAGAGTGTTTGTGTTGATAGCTTATCTCTTATTATGTGTTATGGTTGAAACAATGAATATACCTGAAAAACAACAGTAAATGGTTTCCACAAATAATTAAAACCTATTGTACAAACTTCTTTAAGCACTTTCTCAATAATTCCTTTGAAGCACCTATTATGCCAAGAAATTAATTTGGGGAGTACCAATCTGCTTACATAAAAGATTTGGACTATGTAGTGAATCTTACTATGGAATTTAGCTTTAGCAAATTCTGATAGGTTGATTTTTTTTATTAAGAAATGACCCTTACATTTTCAAAACATCAAGACAATAGACATGTCTAAAATAATAATTCTTGTAAATGTGATAAGAATAAGGACAACAAATCTTGATGGTCTTTCATTCCTGAACCTTTTATTGTTAACAGAAAAGTGACAAACAGCAGCCTAAAAGCTTGATTGATGAAGCAAAGGCTGTATTTAGAGGGGAAATTAGTTTTCTGTCAGAAATATATTAAAATTTATAAAAATACATTTTTGAATGTATATTATAATATAACAAAAAGTAAATATTTGTATTGTAAACAAATTCTTAAAAAGAAATATTTCAACAAATCTCTAATCTTAAATAAAACCTGAAAGCAACTATACATTCATGAATCATGTTTTTTGTGCACTGCTTAAATATCTGGGCACTTATCCACACATAATTAGCAATGTGTGTTGGTACAACTGACGTAGTAAAATAGAATTTAATGTTTTATGAAATAATGAAAATGCTGAATTTAAAGAACAATAACATTTTTTTTTTTTAAATGTAATAAAAACAAAAAACAAAAATTTTAAAAATCCATTTTGTGGTCAACAGAACGCTATTCTCCAAGCTCACTGCAATGCAAATGTCAATTATTCACATATATAAAATGCAATGTGTATATCCATATATGCCATCATTTTTGATGGCATGGCTGAACTAGTTAAATAATAATGGAATAATTATTACAGTCACAAAGAAGGAAATTTGAAATTTTGAAAATATATTCTTGTCTGAATTTTGTTAGACGGGGTGTATTAATCATTGTGTATGATATGCTTGGCATTTGGCACCAAAACATAACTGATGTATAGAAATATATATAAAAATTTTAAAAACAAAACGGATGTAACAATACAAGCATATTCTAGAGCCGAAACGTTGTGAATAAATGGACATATAGATGAGGAAAATAGTCCGACCATATCATACACAATGGTTTGAAAATATATCTTTAGCTTGCTCAGTCCTGTCACAAATTTTATATTTGAACCATTGAGAAATTAGGAATAACCAAATCTTAAAGATATTCTTTCTAGCTTGATCATGAAATGATTAAGCTTAAAGAATGATAGCAAAATCAACTGAATACCTCAATATTCAAGAACAGGTAATACATATAAACATCATTTCAACTGACATATACAGCATAAAACGGCTGAAAAGAAAAAATCTCTACAACTGACAAAGCATGATATTCCTGCTTTTTCAGTGATAAGACAATTGATCAATCAACTTGAAACCATTTACAGTACGGCACAATGAAACCCTGTCTGAAAATAGCAAAAAGTATGCATACAGAAAAATGCATTGCAAAAATTGTAATATTATTGCAAAGCTGTTATTTTTAATGATGTAGACAACATTTTATATAATTATCATAAATAGAATTTATATCACAACACAGAAACAGGGTTATTAAAAATAAATAGTTTTCTTCAAGATTGTATATGTCCTGAGCCAAAACGAACATAAGCAAAAATTTTATTTTCTCTTAGATTTATGCACAAAGAAAGAAAATCAAAATCTTCAAAGAATTTAGTTACTAATAATACTTTCTAATGAAAATTCATTTGTTGATAATGTCATTGTTGCAATAGTATTTTGCAATCATCTCCAAGTACTTAAATAGTACTTAAATTACATCTGCCTTCAAATTAAGAAAACTTATTCTACTATTGTTATTTCAATCCTCCAAAGAGCTGTTCCCATCATTTGCTAGTCTCCCTAGTATTTCCAATCACCATTACAACACTGAAGATGTAGTCCTTCAAATTAGATAACATATTCTGGTACTCTTCTTCCACAAATACTCTCTGCTCACTCCCAACACTTTCATTTACACAACTCTAAAAAGAAATTACATTTATAGGACTCTGTATCAACACTATAAATTTTATCAAAATCCATGAACATAGCCATTCTCCAAAGATCTCATGAATTTAATAGAGTGAAAGTAAGAATGTTCAGTGGATTTAAAACTTCGAATTCTCTAAATCCACTTTTCCCAATACATTAAATAAACATTTTTTTTATAAATATGGCAGTATTTGGTAGATTTTAGAAGTAGATTTTAAAAAGAGAGATATCATTCAGGATCATCAACACGTACATAAATGAGCTCACAGTTAACAGGCAATGATTTGCAACCATTTTTGCTTATGAACTATATTCTTTTCCATGGAGTAAAATCTATCATGAACCGATCTCACCAAAACTGGAGATTTTATGGAGTTTCAATAAAAATCTAAATAAAATAAACAAATCCTACACAAATCATTTTCTTTTCCCATTTAAAAAAAAAAGATTGTTAATCTTCTTAGAGATTTTGTAAACCATTAGTTAAATTTAACCAGGCACACATGGACACTCACGAGAGATGATTATGATTAGTGTAAGCAGCAGTCTAGAACTTGACTGCTTTCAAGGAAGTTCATTAAAAAGTTAAAATTTAGGTGTGAACATTCATTGAATTCATTTCCAGGTATGAGTATGCAGCAGCAGCAGCTGCAGTCATCAAAATAAAAGTGTACACATGTCCAAAGTGATTCATAGGATATAAATGGTAAGTAATACCTGGACAAGGCCTGAGGTCATTAAACAAAATGGAAGGACAATTGGACAGTCAAAACCAACCAAAAATATTAACCTCATTTACTTATTCTATATAAACTCTAAAATCAACCATTTTAAATCTCTGTACCTGGTGTATATTTTGAAATTGTCACCCTCATTCTATATAAGTCTTTGAAAAGAAGAAGCCACAAATACAAGTATTGTTTACAAATATGAAAGAAAAGAACAACTTTCATTTTCTATAAAAGTCAATTCAAAAGAAAATGTACATTATGATTGTAAATATACTTTTCAAGCACATTGACAACCATGTCACATTCTTTTTGAGTTCTGTCATTTGGAGTGAATCCAAAATATCTTTCTGTAAACAGTTAAAACCATTAATTTTCCAATTAGAAGTTCAGTATTTTATAAGACATACACTGAGCATGAAACATTATAAAATTCAACTTTAAGAATAATGTACAGTGAATTGCAACATAAATTAAGTGGTCCCAGCTCCAGGATTTGATACTTAATGACAAACCGTTTGATCTTTAGACTATTGGTTTTAATATTTAGAGTGATTTTATCTATATTAAAGCAATCTGTTATTATTTCCCCTCCTCTACAGCAAAGTGATAATGACTAACATTATTTAAATACATAGAGGTTTTCTGACTCTTCAACCTTCAATTAAAGCTTTTTAAAAAAAAGAAAATACCATTGATTGAAATTAAAAATGCTTTACCAATATATAAATCAATCTACCCTCATCAAGGGCATTGTTTATAAGATTACTCATAAACCTATCAAGTGAATAATGTTGATCAGCACTCTATGAAACAAAATGCATAAAACTTATAAACACATTATAATAAATGACAAGAAGTAATCCTACCCACTGGATAATATTTTCATTAGAAATTGCCAGGTACTTATGAAAGAAATAATTCTATGTTCAGAAAGATAAGAGAGAAGATACACAGAATTATGTCCACAATCCAGACTAAGTTTTATGGGAACCATAAAGACAGATGCCCTCTCCCATGAAAAACAGAAGCTTACAAACACTGAATTGTTAATTGATTTACCATTTAGGCAGTGTAGAAGATAATGCAAAAGACAAACATTCTATTACAAACTCAGACAAAGACAAACCATAGGGAACAGCTGCTACTCTTGATAATCATGTTAAAAAGAAAGAACTGGAATATTTGGATAATATTGTGAATGCAATGAAATGCTAATGTAAAACAACTAATTCCTTGGCAATGACCTGATGCACGTAGAGATGGGCAATGATTACAAGGTTGAATGGACTGGAGAGGGGAGAAAACATGGAGTCATAAACTGTGCTAAAGTTTGTGATTCAAACTGTTCATTCATCCTAAGTCTGGTGCTTCCACAAATCATTAGTTTATCACTTTGAATTTTTATTAAACTGAAACAATATATTCAGTTATTTGTGATATTTTGATCAAATGGAATGGAAAATAAAAGGACCATAAATCAGTTTTTTTTACCTAATGTCTTATACATGTACAGACAATTACAAATATGCAATACATTAGCTTACTAATAAGATTAGTAGATTTAAAAATATGGTGGGCATGACTAAGTGGTAAACTATTGTTTGTGCAAAAGATGTATTAGACTAAGTTGGCTAATCCAAAATTCTTAAGATTTGTTAATTAAAAATAGCCTACCTTATAACAGTTGTCAACTCAACAATCTATTTATTGATCTTCCTATAAAGTTACTGTTCTATTTCCAAGTGAGCATGATGACTGTTTCTGTGGGGTAGAGAATGGTACTACTCCAAATATACTCATTAGATCTCACTCCCTACCTACCATATGCTACTTGGCTATTAACCTATTAACACACATTACACTTCTAAATTAAAAAAAAGAATAACAAAATAAAAATCAAAATATACAAAATAAAAGCCTAAAACCTATTGTTTTTATAACTCCTTTCAATGTTATTATGCTACTACAACCACTCTGCATAACCAAAACAATTATTTAAAGATTTTGACTTTAGTTGTGTTTGTTGATACTATTAAACTTCTAAACAAATTAAAAACAAGATTTTTAAACGTATATCTTTCACTGTAATGACAGTGCATTCACAAACTCAAAACAGAATGTAAAGAAAAATGAAGAATGCTAAAATTCTATGCAAGTGCTTATTCTGGCTAGACTAATATCATGTGACCAGCATTCAGATGTGTGTGGATTAATTAAACAAGCAAGCAGTAAATAAATTGAACACAAAAAAATATACAAAAATGCACAGAGAAAATAACAAAAGTATCAAAAATAAACAAAAACTAAAATTTATAGAGACAAATGCAAGACAAAAAGCATCTAAATGTGCACAGTTGGGTAGAAAACATTTGGAAATGCAATGAACATGAAAAACAACACAAAAAGTTGTGAAGGCTTCAAATTCAATGGACTAATTGTATACAAGCCTATAGGCAAGGGACTCTATAGACAAAGATAAAGATTAAAGCAAAAAATATCTGACTCACCTTGTCTCTTGTTGGTTTGATAACTGATTCATTTACAGTCAAACCAAGTTCTTTGGTTCGTTTGGCAGCAGTGCTAGCAGCTTTGGTTGCCTAGAAAATTAGAGAAAAAAATATTTCAATTGCAATTAAATTCCATTATAGGAATTAGAAGCTTATTTAGCAACCTTACTTTACAGCCTTCCCTTTTCATATTTTGTCAGGATTGGCATTGAAAGTAGAATAATGGAAATGTGTACTGAATCTATAGAACAGAATTTACGTGGAATTAAAAACTTTATTTTTAGTTTTTTTCTGTTTTTACAGAATATAGAAAACATTTTTCCAAATGATGAAACCAATGTATATTTTAGTCCGACTTTGGCAATTCAAATCACGCTGTCAATGTTTTTGATAAAAAAAAGACTGTTTTGAAGATTGCATTTTAATGAATCCACATGCCATAAAAATAATTTTTTAGTTAAATAGAAGTTTATATGAAACAACCCTGTTTAACAGTTTTTAGTTTTCTTGGACTTTATCTTAATTTTTCTTCTGTTTCAGTCAATACATTCTACAATTATCTTCTTCAGATGTTTGGCATGGTTCATTCACATTTGAAAAGTCCATGTATATATGAGAAAAATGACAGATTTGTAGTCGTAATACACCCTTGAGATTATACTTATTTTTAAATTGAAGCAAAAATACTATTCACAGAATCTTCAAGCTCTACTTTCATAAAAATAAATCTTTAATAAGCTTATTATTTTAAAAAATGAGAAACAAGCAAGATTACATTCAGAATGTGGAATCATAAGTACCACAAAAAACTTAATCTACTCATATTGGTTTGCTGAGTTGCTTTCCTTAGGAAAACTGTCATAATTGGTTTGTATTGAGACATTTGTGCACTGGTTGTTGGTTTTGGGAGTGCTTTGCATGGACTCATTCTTGTTATTTGGGTACCCACTCCAGATGCAAAATTACTACAACAAAACTTCTAACAAATATACTTATCACATTCGTACAGCACTCAACTGACATTACAAAATGTTGTTAGCTTCAAACCATCAAAAAGATCATTTACATCTGAAAAGCTTTCCAGCAGGTAGCGTTTGGCAACTTTGAAACTACAGACATGTTGGGGCACAGATGACATTTGACAAATACTACAGATTTTAATTAATCCAGCACCGAGCAGTTTTACTCTTCAATTCTATCTTGCTCTGCTGCTAATCATTTGAGCAAGGGTCAGTCATAAACTTCTATAGATGCTTTGAAAATGAAAAATAGAAATTTTCCTAGCCTATGGCAGCTATTCAATATTTGTTAATGGCAATTAACTTTAAGTCTTAAATTCATTCTAGTAATAAAAAAAGGTAATTGAAGAGGGGTAACTTCTGATTGAAGTTACCTTCCTTGCACTTTTTGGTAAATCTTTTTATTTTTATTTAATTCATTTCCGAAAAGAGTTCCATAGCGGGTACAAGTGGTCTATGAATCTAAGAGTTAGAAAAAAGGTTTTTGTGTAAATTGACAGTTTTGATTGGTAAAAAGGTTGTGCTGGATCCTCAATTGCAATAACATTAGCAATTATGATCAAATTAATATAAAACGTGATGGTTTAAGATAAATAAGATTGTCAGGGATTGATTTTTACACACAGTTTTTAAAATTCTAAGTCACCCATTTGGTATTAACCAAGATATAGTATTACTTATAATATAAGCACTATTAGATTGACTTTGATATTACTGCTAAAAGAGCTATTATTGGTTCTTAATAACCCCAAATAATTCTAGAGCAAAGCACTTTAGTTTTGAATATAACAAAATTATTCATTTACAATGTATTACCTGAATATTCAAAGAATTTCATATATCATGTAACAGGACTACTACTGGATGCTTATTTTTATACCATAACTGAAATCCTGATATTAGAAATATATATTTCGAAAAACTACAAGGCAGTTTTAGCTTTAAACTCAAACCATTCTTGTTTAACCCTATATAAATTGTCAATCTCCTATGCATGATAAATAATTTTCATAGTAATGATTAGAATTTAAATTATAGTAGGTTATTTTCCTTGGATCTAACTTGGTAATTTAAGCACCAAGAGATTCAACCTAATGGCATTTATGAAAAATATCACTTGAAGGTGGCTCCAAATTATGAGATAGAAAGCAAAAACTCAAACTATGATGGGTTATAAACAACACTTCTTGATTTTTCCTTGGGTTAAAACAAATTAGCATAGGATACAACAGATTCATCCAAAGTCTTGATGCATGCTTTTTTATGCTTGAATGTCACTTATTCATATTTATGTCTACTATATTACAAGTAACAAAAATAATTTGATAAAAGTAGATCTTAGCAGTGTAAATTAAGTTCAACAAGTTTATAAACATTGCCAATTTCACTATTTCTATATGACAGCTACTAGTTCCCATAAACAAAACTGGCAATTACAAATATAAAAAATTATTTTCAAAAAATTAATTTATATTTTACTTATTTAATATTAACCATAAAACCTAAGTAATGCATACAGTGACCTCTATGGAGATTCCCAGAAATGTGTAATATAACAATAAAGTGATACATAAAAGCCATGTAAGAAAAAAAAGCTAGTAAACTGGCAAGAAATATGTGTCATTGGTGAAATATGTGTCATTGTACCTCTTTGCTTGAAAAATCGGCAACAAAATAGGCAACAAAATCTCTAATCACCCAAAGCCTACGTTAATATTTTTATGTATATGCATTTTCCATAGAGAAACTACCAGTTGGCCATTTATAATTCAACTTCAAAAGTTAATTATCAAAAAGCAAACATCCCAACCATAGAAAAATTTAAAATTCAGAGCTCAATAGAGTTTGATTCTTGACACCAATGGAAACTTGCCATGCTTTCCTTTGCAGTAGGCTTTTGGCTCTGAATCAGAATGCTATCAGAAATATATTGCTTTTTGCTTTCTTTGGCAACCATTTAACTGCAATGAATTGCTAATCACTTCAAAAAAAATAATAACAATGAAAGTATAACCTGCACCAATAGCATCCAAAGAGTTCTGAAGAATTGGTGTTGCCAGAGAGATGAGGAAGAGAATCAATTGAATGCAGATAAAAGATTTTAAATTCAATTATTTGAAATTAGACACATTTATTGATTGCCTTGTTTCTAAAAAAGTGATTATTTTTATCTTTATAAACCAATCAATCAAGAGAAAAATAAGTTTATAGTTTGATATAAATGAAAAAAAAATGATTTCATAGGGATGAAAATATAAACATACAGTGATCTCACAATTATAAATGTTGATATTAATTATTCTACAAGTTTGTTTGGATAAATCTTCTCATCTTTGCTGGTTTTATTACAACATTTTGGCTGATGTATTCTTCTGCCTTCCTCAGGTCTATAATTTATCTGGTGGAAAGGTTTCCTATTAAAGATGATACCATAAATGTCTGGAACCCAGATCTAGAACTACCTATAATAGGACTCCCCACTACTCAATGAATTATACACTTGAAGAAGGCCAAAGAACACATAGACCAAAATGTAGTGATAAAATAATGAGCAGTGCGATTCTTTTCCATCATTTAACAGCAATAATTTTTTTTTAAATAATAGAAATTAAGCATAGCTTTAATCATACAGTTTATTTTCTTCATTATTATTTAATATTCTGACTTTCATGGACAAGAATTTCATAAATTTATTTTTGTTTGACAATATTGGGTTAAAACCTTTTTTGACCTTAAATTTGATAGCTATTAAGACAAACACTTAAATTTGATTGCTATTAAGACAAACACTTAAATTTGATTGCTATTAAGACAAACAGTAAATGTTTTGCGACAACTTTCAGAACAAAACAAATTCTGTATTCCACCCCTTATGTCAACTGATTGCTCAAAATGTGAAAACAAAAGATAACTAGAAAGCACTTGGAGAGGGCATACCTCTGTCAATGCTGCTAGAAAATCTGAATGAAATTCATTGAGAACTTTTGGAGATACCTTGCGGACAGGAAAAATAAATTGGCAATATTATGTGTTTTGGACATATAACTACAATGTAGAGGAGGTAATTGTGCATCGATCCGCTCAACAATTTAATCAGTCCTTCCTTTGCTTATTGTCCACCCTTCCAGAGAATCCGAATGAAATTCCTTGGGAACTGTTGGAGATATCTTGAGGACAGAAAAAAATGACAACCAACCAACAAACAGACGCAACCAAAAACATATACCTCTTTTCAACTTTGTTGACAGAGGTAAAAAAGGCAGAAAACCCTTAATAAATGATGAGAGAAAATGATTAAATGCACTGCCCTCCTCCATGCACATGTATAGGGAAATCAGATATAAAAGGATGATGATGATGATGATGATGATGATGATGATGATGATGATATGCTGGCAACAAAGGAGTGCAAGGATGCCAAATAGTTGGTCAATTTGCTATATTGCCATTGATTAGGTTAGTTAAATCCAGTTGTCTCTGGATACCTTTTTAAAGCAAATCATAAGAACAATCTAGATTATCAAAACAAAGGAAATATTTGATTGAGAACAAAAGCAGTTAGTGTTTACAGGATTTACAACTTACAAGGCAAATAGGTTGGTTTGATTTTTTAACAAATACCGCAAAGGTTGCAGACTGAGGACAGGAAGTATGTCTATCACAAGAATCAACATGAAGTGAAGCAATTACATATGACCAGGCTTTATTAATTCCATGAGTCATTTGTTACAAGATGTCCCACATCATAAAATATCCAGAACTTTTACTATCTACCAATTATTTGGTTTGGCCAAATTCTAAATAGAGCAATACCTTGAAAAGTACGGTTTTGATGTAGTACAGTTAAGGTATTCCTATACAAATTAATGTAACTAAGTATAAGCTGAATAAAAAATGCATTAAATTACAATAAGACCTTGAACAGTGCATTTTTGAACAGTAGGGAATTTTTTGGAACAAATTAACTGCACTAATCAAGATATACC
>VCCN01005046.1:49679-61750 GCA_006491835.1 Architeuthis dux | reverse complement strand
ATGTAAAATACTTTTCTTCTCAGAAACAAATAAAACTAATGTCAAACATTGTAGGAACAAAAAGGAGGCGGGGAAAAACACTGACACAGTTCGGTGCAAGAAGTCACCAAATGGCACGTCAAAGCTGTAACGCCGGAACAAAAGCTCCAACAGGACACCTCCTTGCTTAACACCGGTAAGCAGTCACCACTATCAACACTGGACACCACCTTACTTAACACCTGCAAGCAGTCACCACTATCAACACTGGACGCCTCCTTACTTAACACCTGCAAGCAGTCACCACTATCAATACTGGACGCCTCCTTACTTAACACCTGCAAGCAGTCACCACTATCAACACTGGACACCACCTTGCTTAACACCTGCAAGCAGTCACCACTATCAACACTCGTTACAAAGTCTGAGACGCTGGTGCAGACTCATCAAAGCTATGCTATTTTTATAGTAACGCTTCTCATAACATACGTGTTTTTCTTTCTTCCTGCTGGATTTCAAATGGTGGCAGGCACATGCTTGAAGGCCTTTTCGATGAGGAAGTTAGACTTCATTTTTCCATGTTACAAACATCTTTGTATAAGCAAAGTTTTGCAAACCCTCATAAAATCAAATCCAATTGTTCTGCTTCATCTTCAAATCAATACTTTACTGCTGCCTTCAGAAGTCTGTTATAATAGAGATTAGTACTGTTGTACTATTAAAAAATGGTCAAGTTTACAATTGAATTTCAGGATTGAAATTTAATCAGTTATTAATTCTAATTCAGATCATCAATTCCCTTAAAAAGAAGTGTCCAAGGTAAATGCAAGTGAAAAATATGACTTTCCTAGGTTATATAAAACAAAAATCATACTTTTTCTTTTCTTTTTTTTAGCAAAATGATAAGGATGTGAATCAAAATGATAAAGCACTTGTCAATATATATGATCCAGCTGTAGCAGAGCATCTGCTCTCAAAAAGCACTGCAACGATAAAAACCCTGTATTTTTTTTTAATAAATTTACCTTATTGTAGTGTGAAAGAAAAATACTTTATCCTTAGTTTGCATTCACAAACCTGGTAATGGTGGAAATAGAATTAGAGTTGTACAAGTTTAAGCTATTGTAAGTAGTTCAAAAGTTATAGTAACTGAAATTGGTGTGAGTGCTAATCAACTAAAACACATTTTCTCTACAATCATGGTATACTTTATTTCATATTGAAATACAACTATTTTCTTATTGTCTGTTTACAAATCTAGTATCATGTGATAAGCTATTTACAGCAGTATAAGATTTATTAAATTTCATCTCAGTAGATGAGAAGTTTAAAATTTGTCACAAAAACTATTAAACAATGGTATATTAGAAATCATCAGCTACCCAAGGTCTTAACACAATCTTATTTAAAAAAAGAATAATCTAAATCATAAAACTCCCAAATATGAATAATTCTACCTGAAAAGAAAAACACTCATACATCACAAGTTTGAAAACACTTTAGAAATACTTATTGCACATTTTCTTATTTTTAAAAAATTAATGCCCAATTTTTTAAATTTAAAAAAGAATAGTTACTATTAGAATTTTGTGACACAAAAACATTAAAAAAATTAAATGTAAATCATCATGGTTGCCAAACGACTGACAAGAATTGAAAACACATTATAATGCTATAAGGCTTGTTCATTCAACTTACTTGCAAAACCAAATTTATGGATATGCAATATGAAAAAGCACTTTTCTACATAATAAAATGAGGCACAATAAGGAACATTCACTGAAAGATAGTACCCAATTCAATTTCTTGCACTGATAATTAAATCTTGTGACCCCAAGTAAAATTCTTTAACACTGAGCTGTCCTTCTCCAAATATACTTGGATCACATCAAAATAGGAAATAAATGAAATTCACGAAATAATGTCCAAAGAAACTGATATCAGTAAAACATGAAAAATATTTGCACAGAAAAAAAAAAAAAAATCAACTATTTCAATTTGATCTGGGACATTACAGAAAACAAACTGTTAAGTTCAATGGGGAAAATCAGCATTTTAAGGCACGTTGAACATCATTTTCTTTTGAGCTGCTAAAGGCAAACAAATGGGTTTGTTTAAATTAAAGAAAAAAGATTACTCCTTTGTCTTTTCCTAAAATCCTATAAAGAAAACAGATATATTCTTGTTAAATATCATCTGTCATATATAATAAGAGCGATAATACTTAAAGCCTTTAGTATAACACAATAAAAAATACATTTTGCACAACTATTTCAGTATAGTTTCAAATTTCTTTTATGCATTGTTGGTAGTCATGAAATTGGAATGTTTTCTTTTCCAAAATGAAACGGTTATTGCCCCCACCCCCCAATCAAGCCTTCTCACATTTGGGACCTTATAGTCAATAAAGGATAATACAATTGTTTTATGTAACCCCAACTAAATGTACTCACATAAAAAGATGGTATTATTATTCGCTCATAACATGATTATTGCTAAGTTATATTTCGAATATAATAATTATAATATATTTTTTGAAAACCATAATTTTTCCCTACAAACCTAGAGAAATTAAAGATGAATACAGAGATATACAATCCAATCACAATATTATACCAATTTAACTCCAGGCCACGTTGGTCAACATCCCATTTTCTGTCTACCATCCTCTTTCTTTCCCTGCCATCAATTCATTATCTCCATCAATAACTTTGACCCTTAATATCAATCTCATCAAAATTCTGGAATCCTGGCAAATAAACAGAATCTTTCTATAAATATAAGTTAATGTAGGCATACATCCATATGCGTGTAGCTGCACACTTGCTAATGAGATTATGAGTGAGTCAACAATTTAACTTCAGTTTATCAAATTTTGCAATTTTGATGAGAAGTATTCCTTTCCATTTTATATCTTCTTGATCATTACAAAATACCAGTACAGAAGTTCTTCATTAATGTTATCAATATAGAAAAGAACATTATAAGTGATGTTTTGAGTCTATAGTTAATACTTCTATCAGAATGTGACAAGTAGATGTCCTGTATAGAAAACATACTTTCTTTATTTGTCACTGTCCTCACTTATTTCAGTTACAGAAATTCCTCATAATCATGGATAAGAAAATGTATCTACCATAGCTATTGGGACACATCCAATAACTTGCTAACTGGGCTGTATGTTCATCATGAAGCATGCCTGCAAACTGGTTTCAGCTATTTCTTTTCTAGTTCTTCTGTTGTGATAACTGGCTATCTCACACCACCACAGCCAGGTGGCATAAGAGATGCTGAATTAATGTATCATATATATATGTTAATAACAGAAAAAAATGAATCACAAACAAAATATTATTAATTGAATTAATAACAGGCCTCTAATCCACAAGTTTGACAGACAACATTATAACCAAAATATTAACATTATTCTGAGAAAAAAAAATCATCCTTCCATTGACACAATAAATGCATTTAAAACACGTATAGAAATTTAGCAGATTTTAAAAAACAAACTAACATCAATATATGCATGTAATGTATTTATAAAGGTCTCATAAAAATGTTGCGAGAAGAAATATAGGACATTATATAAGAATGCAAGTGTGTATATCAATGCTCATTCTTAGAGGACCTGTAAAGACAATCCAACTTTACTCATGGTCTATATTCAAATTACCAAAACAAGGTTTTTGTTAACAAGGTTTATTATAACAAAGTGTGTATGTTGTTTCTCTCATATACACATACACAATATAAATGATTATAGTCTTTATCAACCAATACAGCCAAATAGTAGAATGGAGAAATGACAGCTCAGAGGTAGAAGGTTCTATTTTATCTGAGAGACAGGGTAAAAAACCATACATTCAAAACTGACTTCAAATCATGCCAAAAAGCACTTATTATGATACAGATTTGATGAGGCAGTGTGAATTTTACATATTAAAATGATTATAGCAAGCAGGAATATAAAAGTTTATATAGTCATACTTATAACAACTAGTTAAAGAATGACTAGATATTAACAACAGCTACCTTGAATTAACAGATGTTATGCTTTCTTATAAATGAAAAAAGATTTTAAATACCAAAGAAATGTAATGATTCTTATTAATTAGACAGCCTTTTGCCAGTAAAAGATTATTAGTCTAGAATTAAACCTCTGAGAAGTTTATATTTCTCTTTGTATAAGATTATTGGTTGCTTTAGATAAAGCAAAAACTATTTTCCTATGTCTTCTCTTCTAATTCCAAACAAATAACTAGGCCAGATGAAAAAAATAATAGTGTTATTTTGAAAAACACAAATAGAGCATTATAAAAAGAAAAGACAGAAAAACAGAGGCTGGCTGGCTGGCTAAATGCAAAAGGATAACAGTTGAAATTCAGATTATAATCAATAGAAGGTCAAGATAATGACAATTTAAGATTCTGTAATGGAATCATATGAGAGTTATGTATAAACCTATTCCCTGACTTATAGACAACCGATTTCTAGACAATATTAGAAAAAAGAAAAGAAAAATTAATTTTTATAACCAAATACCAGAAAGATGGCAACTGCATTCAACAGAGCAGATATGAGAAAGTGGTCAGCAGGCAAAGTAGACCAACATAATCTCAAACAAATTTTCTTTGCAAAAGAGATAACTATTCAATGCACCAAATTCAAACATTTTATCTGATCAAGAAAGCAGCACAAATGAAATTAAAAGTTTTATAATAACATATACCAACCTTTTAAAATTGAAATTTAAGAGCAAGTGTGGCAATAACTGCCATTTTATGTGATTTGCTCAGTTGAGCAGGCAAACTTTATATTAGCAGGCAGCAATTTAAGAGCACAATTTCTAAGAAGAAATGGTGGAAGCCAGGGTATATGGATGTGGGGACCTCATAAGAAAATAAACAGAGTACAGCTGAAGAGATGTCATCTTACAAGACTCACTTCCTTTATTACCCGAGTGCTCTGATAGCAGCATATCAGTTGTTATGGAAACTCAATAAGGGCAAACAAGCAGAACATAAATATATCTAGAAATTTGTGTGTATGTGCGTGCATGTGAATGTTTGTAGCGTGATAAAATTTATTCATTATGAATATTGAGAAATGATCACTGCTAATGACATTGTACATTTACTTGTACACTAACCTTTTCTCTAAGATTTCACCTAAACATTTCCCTGCGCTATCTCAAAGTAGAGCATTCTTATGAAATCTTTCATTTTGTGCGTAAAGCAAAGAAGCAATTACCATTAATTTATATGGGGAAAATTTTTGAGCGTTCCCAGAGCCCTAAAATAAATATCATACTCAAGCCTTTTCTCAAGGTTAATTAAACACAATAGAATTTAAACCCTTATACAACTGCCAAACAAATTATTTTTTAAAAATTCAGGAGAGTAAATCAATTATAATTAAATTCAGATTTCACTCTGGTGTCCGTGCTCTGAATAATTCAGTTTAATTTGCACTTTAAAATGTTCATCAGGTATAATGAGCTAAATGAGAATGATTAACTGTTTAGATATGAACGAACTAGCCGTGTTCTCTAAATACATTGGCTATAGCAGTGAAAGCAACAACAGTTGAGAAATGCTTTGCTTACAGTAATCAGTTAGATTTTCCCACTTTACCATTTACAGACAAAATGCTAAATTTGTAATACTAAGAGAGTATCAAAAAGTACAGAAGGCCTCTTTTATAACAAGGGTGTTGGGGTCCAAGAAAGACAACCACAGATAATCAAAAGATAATTACAAGTTCACCGGTAAACGAAGGTGTTGTTTTCATCCCAAAATCAAAGAAATTATGTGTAAAACACAATGTAATTATGTTAATTGATTGCAAATTGAAGAAATTTAATATTTTAGTCATATTAAGTAAATCTTTTGATGAAATTCTATTTTTGTGGTTTTCTAGACAAGTGGGGATATATCAGTAAAGATGTTGGGGTCCACCAATCAACCACCTTATATCATGAACCGTGCTATATCGGAGGATTCCTGTATTATTTAAAAGGCTTATTTAATACACATGTAAAGTCTGTGATACTCAAATATCAGATATCTATCATTATAATCAAAGGAGATGGTTTGTGTATTAGTAAAATATTCAGTATAAATGTAGGGTAGTATAAATAGATTAGCATTACACAACCTACTTTTATAGCAATCAATTCATTTATATATTTGTAAGATATCAAAGGGGTATTATGATTGTTGTTGTTGTTGTTGTTATCATTCCCATTTTTACTAAAAGTTCAAATAAGTAAATGTCAGATTCTAAATAGATATTTCTTTGTAGAATTACAATTATGGATTTTAAAAGTATCCAGGGAGTTTCTTCAGCCTGAGTCAGCAATGTTGGATTCACTTGTTTATAAAGAAGTTTTATGGTGCATATATCCCACCAGCAAGGAATCAATAAGATGATAAGAAGTACTGGATTGTACACAATGTGCTCATCACCATCTTGACCCCTTCTACCATGGTTTAGGAATCAATATATACAACCTACAGCTGATCACTGTTAGTAGTGACCATGCATATTTACATATTCAAGGGATAGATAACAGAGATAAAACAAAATTTGAAAAAAGAAATTAATTGATAAAAGTTCCAGAATGTTTTATTAGAAAAGAATATAAAGCAATAATAATCTCTCTATAATAATGATTAAAGCTGAGAATTCGTTTTTTCAAACCTCTTTTAACCATCACAAAAGTTAATGTCTACAAAAAAATGATCATGCTAATATTTAAGCAAAATGCAAATTCTGAAATAATTTAATGGTGATTTTTAATAAACCATTTGTATCACAAAAGAACATAAATCATAAAGAGTAGCTCAAGATTTCTTTAACCAAGCTGCTTATAAAAACAGTAACATTTTATTCAAATGGTTTTTTGGATGATTGAACTCCTTGTTATTTGTGTTGTAAACACAATATTTCAGACAATCAATTCTTCGGCCTTCTTCAGGTGTAAAATCCGAGTGTGATGGGTTAAACAGAAATTATGCTTAAAGGTGGGTAGCCCTTATAGCACATGGCCCGGGTGTTTCTGTGTCTTTGTCTTGTCGGGTTTAGATTTGTTGAGAAGTGGAAGCCACATCGGGTTGAAATCCACACTTGTCTGGCTAATGCATTTAGTCGACATTTTGATATGAGCTGCCTCTTTGATTTTTCTCTGCTTCCAACAATGTTCTCTGTCAATAATCTGGACTTCCTCTAAAAGAGGAAGATGCTCGCTGTTCTCTCTCCAGATATGGTTGGCCATAGCAGATTTATCTATTTCGCCCCTCACCTGGGCCATGAGCTATAAGGGCTACCCCCCTTTAAACATAATTTCTGTTTAACCCATCACACTTGGATTTTACACCTGAAGAAGGCCGAATAATGGATCAGCCGAAACGTTGTGTTTACAACACAAATAACAAGAAGCAATTCAATCGTCCAAGAACCATTTGAATATTAATGACCCTTCTCAAAACTATAGAAAAGTAACATCTTACTTTAAAAAATTTAAGAACTTTAAAAAAATTAGACATTTATTTAAATTTCATTATATATGTCATTATATTTATGACCAAAGCTACTATTAGTAATAAGAAATCATTAACTATTATAGAGAAAATATATGAATAGTTAAACATTATATAGGAGGTATAAACTTTACAAAAATAAGAGTGAATGCAAGGAAAAATGAATCTTTTGTACAGTAAAGTACGGAAGGCTGTTTAGCCTTCTGTACTTTAAAATTAAAATGTTACTTTTTGTTCAGTCCTAAAAATGTGTTTTTTTGCTTCCAAAATCACGGAAATTATAGTCTATAACTATTTAGAGTGAAATAGCTAAAGCTTATAAATGTTTTTTTAGTGGGAAAACACAATTTTCATGGACAAACTTTGTGCCAGAGAGGTTAAGCAAATTTCCATTATTATAAGGATTAGAAGAAAAACTGCAAGTAATATCTGATCAGTCATTGAATGAAAAAAACAAGAGAAAATATCAAATCTGAAAGAGAAAATCAGTTGAGCAGTTTTAAAAATAGGAATAAGGAGAATTGATAGGAGATATTTATCAGGATACGATCAGAGCAGTAGATCCATTGATGTTATTTGAAGCAGACACAGCCAAACACAGAGGAAGAGGAAGAATGATTAGGTATGCGAGTCAACAGGCACAGATTCATGAGATGGCTCACTTTATTATATTCATCTTAGTTTTCACATGAAGTTTTGATTATCAAGCTGGAATGATTTTAAAATGAAAATCCAAATTCTTGTATCTTATGATATTGAGAAAATCAATGTGTAGAAGCCAAAGTATTAGATACTGTAATTATTAGTGTATAATACACACCTTTTTTCCAGATTTTTAAACCTAAAACTTATGGGTGCGTATTATACACAAAATTTAAATGTTACCCCCTTTATTTCCTGGCCAAGTGCATGGCCATATTCAGGACGGCATGACCGAAAGTAAGTTATATCTATGTTCCAAGCTAACTAATGTGCGATAAAGTGTTTAAATCACTACCCAAACACTGGAGTTTAAAATGTTTTATTCAAATCGATATTAAGCACATTGTAGTCTGTTTCACATGTCAAAGATAGACATCACAACAGCTTCATCTACGTTGTCAGCGTAGTAGATGTCTATGTCATCTTCAATGTCATCATCCAGAGTCATCTTGTCCTCGTTCCACAAAAAAGATGTTTTCTCTGCCATCCAGTATGTTTGTGTTGCAGCATTTTTTAAAAGACTTTACCACAATGGTCTGCCAGGCTTCCAGTATCCATGTACACACAAGGGAAATCTCTAGTCGGCGAATGTGGCCTGTCAAGTGATGGACTTGTGCCCCCCTGCCAGCCACTTATTCCATTTGCTGTGAACACACAACTCAAACAACTTGTTAACGCTGACGTCCAGTGGTTGTAGAAAATTGCTCATCCCTACAAGAATGATGGCAATATCGTTTTTTATCGATTTTAGTTGCCATTTCACATCAAGCTGTCGATGGCATCTGAACACGTCAATCACAAGTAAGGATGGCTGTTTCAGCAGACCACCTGAATGTCTCCCCTACACCATTTTGATCCAGTCACTTGTCATCTTTGTAGCAAACCACCCCGTCTCGTGGACATAAATCTCTATTCCTTTCGGAAATGTCTCCTTGGGCAAGGTCTTTCTCTTGAAGACAATGTATGGCGGCAGCTTTTTTCCATCACCAGTGACAGCTAACATCTGTGTGAATCGTTTTTTCTTAATGCCAATGGTCTTGTAATATTAATCCCTAAGAATTTTATTGGAGAATTTATCAAGGCCAAACCAAATCAATCCGTTAAGAACATTCTTAACATAACAAATCATATATTATGGTAATCTCACACACACACACACACACTTTATTACCATAAGAGCTTAAAAATCTCATTTTTCAGACAAAAAAAACTGATTGTTTAATGGTAATGGCAAGAGAAAATAAATAGATAGATTTTTTTTTAAATACAAACTATTTTTTATTCAGACATGAATTAAAGCTTTATAAGCATTGCTAAATTTCATTAAAACTCCTATTATATATAAATCCCTCTCTGATTTATACCCGAGCCAATGATTATTAGTTATATGACTAAAAAAACTAAGAAAATAAAAACTTCCATAAGCAGGTAAATAAAATCATATCACAGTGTATAACAGAAACTGGATAGTAAAATGTCCTATGAATCAGGTTATTTGCTATTTGCCAAATATTCATGTGTTACTAATAACAGTGTCGGCTATAGAATCTCAAATAAGTTTACAGTACAGAATGTTATGGGCATTTGAATCTATTGACAGGACAGTTGTGAATCTAAGGGACAGAAAACATATGCTTTGCATAAACTTGTGAATTACTGTATTTTAAACACCAGCCTATGGTATCAAAGAAGTCTATCTTGGAGGGACAATTCCTTTTTTGTTTTCTCTTCTCTTTCTATTTGTAAGTGCATAATTTCTTTCAAGATATTTATAAACTTTATAAGACCTTCAACTCACAATTTATATCATAAAAAAATGAGTGATGCAATTTTGATCATAGGCATATGGGGAACTCTTTGGTTAAGGGGGGCAAAGGGCTTGATTTGCCCAAAATTTTATACTAAACTCTTGAATACAAGGTTGATAAAAAATAAAAACAGAAATGTTGTCAAACTTCAGTCCAAGTTGGAGGCTGGAGTTGACTTTGTTCTTCCATCGTAAGAACAAGCACAACAAGAACAATCCACACCTAATTTAGGGGAGTAAACTCTTCACTGTTTGCCTGTCTCATCAAGTTAAACC
This sequence comes from Architeuthis dux, assembly GCA_006491835.1. Taxonomy (NCBI): domain Eukaryota; kingdom Metazoa; phylum Mollusca; class Cephalopoda; order Oegopsida; family Architeuthidae; genus Architeuthis; species Architeuthis dux. Next base: position 51,442 of record VCCN01005046.1, on the reverse strand, counting down.
AAACCGATATATAAAATTAACTTTTCTGTATCATAATTTGAAATCGCAACCAAATGATCAGTAGGCAGCTCTCTTACTGACTGAGCCAAACTAACAATTCTTACGTATCTATGAAAATTTATATTACAATTGTTTTATTTATTATATATACAATACAAAAGTTGCAGTAATCATCTTCAGTCTGAATAGAAGTAGGAGTGGAGTTTGGCTAGGCTTGTTATATATATATTTCTGTTTTTATAGGTATACTTTTAAAACTTAATATAAGTAGGAACAGTGTGTATATGTTCATCTTTTGCATATGCACATGTATTTGTGCTACAATAATTCAAGAAGACTAATATTTTGTGACATAAGTTATTAAAGTAAGCACAAATGGAGTCCTTAATCTAACCTCTGTCCAGCTCTGTAAGACACAAGAAGATACTGTTTATCCAAATAGTTCTTCGGATGATTGAACTCTTTCTTGTTGTTTGTGTTGTTAACACAATGTTTCGGACGATCCATTCTTCAGCATACTTCAGGTGTAATATCCGAATGTGATGGAGTAAACAGAAGTTTTTGCTGATGAATGGATCAGCCGAAACATTGGGTCAACACAAACAACAAGAAGGAGTTCAATCGTCCAAAGAACTATTTGAATGTTAATGACTCTTCTCTGAACTATAGAAAATACTGTTTATCATTTAGCTCAAAAACAGTCTTGACTTCCAGAATTTACTATACACAAAAGTCAGAAAATGAAAATAAGTAGGGTTATTTGACACTGCTAAAGATACTTAACTTTGTGTTAATTTATTATAAAAACATGGTGCATTTTCAAGCCTATGCATAAACATTTAGAGGTTTCAAACCTCGGACAGCAAGTAATGCATTCATGTACTTGTAAACTCTACAATACCCAATAGAAGGAATATCTTCCCCCTGATAATTCACCCAGGCCTACCATCATCAGAATACCTAAAACTGTTACAAAATCTCTTATCGATGTGGTTTATGTGTAAAAATGAAAAAGGCCTCAAGGAAAGTTACCAGACAGAATGCAATTTCTGTGTGATTCCAAGTAGAAAAGAGTTAGGGCTGACATCAGATAGTAATTAGTTACAACAATGCTTTGTTGACCAACAAGAAATATTTCAACTTACATCAATGTCTGATAGCTTAGGGCTTACTAGTATTCATGATTGAAATGATTATTTGTAGATTCCAAAAAGAATAAAGAAAAAATAGATTTTTTGTTTCAATTTCAAATCAGCTTTCTAAAATCTATTAAATTTGCAAATCTTTTACTGCATATTTATATTAATTGATAATATATGATATAGTTAATATTACTTATTTAGGATGATATAATATACATTAAATTTTGCTAAGAAAGAAAACTGATCCTAAGTCTACAAGCAGAGAGTTGTTAAAAGGTCTATCTTTATTGCTCTATCATTGTTACCAGGTTCAGTGTTCATTCAAGAGACTAGGCCATTTTTATGACAGTTAAAATAACAAAGGAACAGCAGAAAGAGAAATTTCTTACTACTAACTTTAATTTGTGCTGATATATTGCAATACCAAATTAGACATATCTTTCTTTTTATAAAAAAACATTGCCTTTATACTGCATGAAAAAATAAAGAATGACTATTATCTAAACAGAAATTAATTTCAATACATTATCTTTCCTCTTCAATGGCAAATACATAAATATAATCATATTAACCTTTTTATTATATTATAGACCAAAGAAGAAGGAAAAAAAAAAAAAAAAA
>VCCN01005046.1:16670-48311 GCA_006491835.1 Architeuthis dux | reverse complement strand
ATTCAAATGAGCCAATCTCGACGGTAGGTAATTCTATGATTGGCAAAATTCTTTTGTGATTACAGGTAAAAAAGATTTTTCGACTTGGTTTTTATATGTGATGATTAAGGTGATTGACTATAAGGTTCCAACTTCTGAAGACACTGAATGAAACTCGGCAAAATGCATCAAGGTTTATCTTAATGATAATAAATATGTTTGAGATGTAACACACTTTTCTCAATCTTTCATTTCAATATTGTCAAATTACCTCTACCATTCTGTCGGATCACCTTACATCCACATGACAAACATATATATGTATATACAGTACCTGTCATAAGTATTCGAATAAACAGTCATTTTGCTTCTAATTGCTTGGTTTTGAGAGTTAAAAACAAGAACAAGAAGAACCAACTTTTTTGCAATCAACATAACAAGGCATCCATTTAGTTAGGTTTTGCTATATGGAAGAGTTGCCAAACTAGTACTTTTTTATATATAAAAATCATCATTTATATAAAAAATATTGCTCATAAGTATTTGAACAAGCACAAAATCTGTTTTTATTGCAGAGGCCATTATGGATTTTGAGCGGGGGGGGGGGAGATCCAAATTAACTTACTAGTTTGGCAACTCTTCCATAGCGGTAGGTAGAGTCCATAATGGTAATAAAGAAAGTAATCGAATATTTCACACAGTTCTTGTAAGACAGACAGAAATTAAGGGTCCAGTTCATGTGCACACTTTTGGCGTTAGTAGTTTGCAAAGCAGACTCAGATTTAAATAGTGCCCATGTTTTATTGTCATGTTTTGGTTAGGGTTAAGGTTTTTGCTCAAAGAAAGACATGTTTTATTGTCAGGTTAGGTTCAGATTTCTTTTTAAAAAAATACTGCCAAACTGGCATAAGCACTGAGAGAAAGAGAAATTCACATCAGCGGTTCCCTATGACAAATAGAAAGTAAGGATCCAGTTTAGCATTATAGTTATATTGTAAAACTTTGAAACAATTATTTCTCAAAACTGACAAATTTATGGAAGGTTTAGAGTTTAATTGAAAGCACTAGGTCAACTAACTATCAACCAGGAAAAAGAAGATTTCCACAGGACAAGACTTGCATCAAGAAGAAGGAAAAAAATAGAATAATGAGAACTTTTCAAATACCATTAAATCAAGAATAATAGCTAAAAATCAGCCTTCTCCTCAAAAAGCAAAGGGCTTTAAATATAAAATTCTATTTATATTGTAATGATTAGTTCGCATGTCAAAGCAGATCATCAGATTTTTTATTGTCGTGGTTAGGGTTTTCGCTCAAAGAAACACATGTTTTATTGTCAGGTTAGGGTCAGATTCCTTAATAAACATACTGCCAAACTGGCATAAGCACCGAGAGAAAGAGAAATTCACATCCGTGGATTTCCTATGATGAACAGAAAGTAAGGGTCCACTTCAGCATTATAGTTACATTAAATATGGTTATGATAAGCTAATTCAATACCCACTTCAGTTTTGAACCGAGTTGACAGGTAACAGACACCTGCTGTAAAAAATGTATTTTCCACTATATTTTAAGTAAAAAAGAAGAAATATTTTTTCAAAATCTATTTAAATAATCATTAAATTAAGTAATTTTTTGTCAAATCCTATTACAATTCTATAATTTCTATACTGGCTACTTTATTTTTGGTAGACTTTTAATGACAAAGTTAAACATTTTTCTTTCAGTCAGACATCAATCATGGTTTAATCAAAGTTAATTTTGGATTTAAAACCTGCTTTAAGTAATTTTTTTATGACTAACTTTATGTTATTTTCTTGCAATTAAAACCAAAATTAAAACCTCAAAGATATTTAAATTATTGCAATGCATTTTAAAATTCTTATAAAAAATAGTCTATGATCATTGGTACAATTTGTAATGTGTTTGGTACCTACTTAGTTGAGATGAGCAACATATAAATTATACCAATTTATGCAGACATTTTTGGGGGTTATGTATACAAAATATGAAAGATGTATCTGGTGTACACTTTTAGATATGAACAAAAATATAGCATGGCATGTTTTATATGTTACAAAGCAACAGAAACTGACTTTTATACATCTAGATACATACAAATAAGATCTAAGAGATCTGCACAATGTATGAGTTCTAAACTAAAGTTAGTATTGACAGATTTGAATTTTCTTTGCATGTATACAACTTGAATATTTCTTTTCACAGTCTTACAATATATTGAGATATGTTTATAACAAATATTTATGAATAGAAGACTTGATATTTATTTATGCCAGACTGAATATGTGTTTCTTGAGTTAATGAAAAAAACTTTCTGTATCAAAGAGCGCTGCTTCCTTCACAATGAACCAGGTTTGTGTACCACATGAAGCAACAAGGGCAGATTTTCAATCCTTATTTTGGTACTGACTTTTTCAACACATTTTTCCGAGTGAAATATTTCTTTCAACCACTCAAAAATAAATAGTTGGAAATATTTTTTAAGCATGTAAACTGTAATGGCAGAGTAAGTAGTTGGTTGTATGCAAAGAAAGTGTTAGAGCTCTATGGATGGACCAAATCAATTTTTGGTGCATTCTTAAGTGACTGACAAATAACATAAGATTCTACAGAAAGAGTAAAAGAGTACAGCTGTCATGTCAGCATTTCTGGCAATACACGCATCAATAAAAATAGATATCTTGTTATGGAAATGATGGGGGGAATTTCTAAGATTAGGGTGCACAGCTCCATCAAAGTTATCAACGAGTTATTGAAATAGACAAACTGACTGACTGACTATACATTAGCTTAGTGGTTCTCAAATTGTGCACGCGTGCGCACTGGTGCTCCCCAAGGCAACCAAGGAGTAAAAAAGGAGTTAAATATGCAATTCTCCCATCCAAAATTCACAAATTACACATGCTCACTTCAAAATATAAACAAAATGATATGTCTGGCAGCATAAAGGGCTTGTTTTTCTCATTTTTATAATTGACTATTTAATTTTGGGCTACTTATTGTTTCGTATTTTTTCCTTCATTGATGTCTATTAAATGGGCTATTTTGAGCTTTAAATTTACTTCTTTATGAATTTAGGGAAACTTTATTTCACAATACATTTGGCACCTCTGTATCTTCCCAACTCTATTCTTCTGCCTGTCATTAAAAACCGTCAATCTTGGATATGGGCGCACAACAAATTTGTTATTATTTTTATGTGGTGTACTGTTACAATGGTATTTTAATTTTATCAAATAAAACAACATAAGAAAAAAAATGGAAGAAAAAACAAAGATACCTACCTTTGCACATTTTGTGCACTCAATTTGAAGCCATTGTTTTTAAATTTAGTTATTTTAATTTATTTTAGTTATGTTTTGAATATTTGTGTTGTAGCATTTCACAGGAAGGAAATATTGTGGTACTCAAAAATTATGGTTATGCATTAGCTGTTAATGTAAATAAATTGCTCAACTTTCTATTACATGGAGCTTAATAAAACATAAATGATTAAATTTGATCTCAAATTCAGATAAGTAACATTTTAAGAGAAAAAAGTATCTGGATTAAAAAGAAAACCTTTTCTTTCTTCAGTAATCAAACAAGATTAAATTGAACTTGGAGCTGAATTGGATTGCTTTATTTTTGTTTTTCGTTTTACAAACCTAGGTTTTAATATAATGTTTAGGTTCGTATTTTGTTATTCTACAGTTTCTATGAACAGCTAAAAGTATTAGACTCATGATACAAAAGTATTAGACTCATGATACAAAAGTATTAGACTCATGATACAAAAGTCAATTTTTCTGTAGCACTATCATCTGTAAAGCAGGTTATTTTCATGAAAATTTAAATGTAAACATTTTATTGAAAAAAAAAAGTAGGGGCCACTTCTTATGTATGGATTTTCAAATCTGTGTTGGTAGATGCTAAATATAAATAAAGGACTACAAGTAGGTCTGTTTTAAATGAGATATAAACAGGTCTGGTTAGTCACCCAATAGAAACCACCATATGACCAATGTCTTTTGGCAGCATGCCGTGTTAGGGGTGATAAAAAAATTAGAAAAAAAGGGGTGATCAATGAATAAGTTACTTCTCTCGCCTTTTGTTGGGCAGTGATCACTAAAAAAACAAGAGGACCAAACTCAGGATCAATTTAGCATAAACCTACATTATAAATCCCTCTACTAGAAACCTATTTGGGGGAATCTTAAAAAAAAAAAGAAAATGTTTTTTCTAGACATAATAAGGAGTAAATGTTAAAATTTTCAGCCCTCTGGCTCCATTGGTGCAACCTGAACGCGTCATACATACAGCCGGACCAACTCAAAAAGTGACAGTTTTGGTTGACAGTTTCTAACAATTCAGCATTCTTTAGTTTAGGTATCTATTTTCTTTCACAGAATCATTAGGGAGTTATTTACTAAAATCTTCAAGTCAACGATTTATGAAATTTTGTATCTTATTAATCCTGAACATTAATTAAATAGTCATTTTTTAACCACCAACCTGAGCATCCCTCAATCATGTTGGTTCTGTGTTACAATGCACTTAACAATTTAAAGAACAAAACTCAATTTAGCAAATTATATTCAAGAAAGACTTTAAAGATCAAATTGATAAAAATTCATATTTTGAGAGACGTTTTTGTGTTTTGAATGACCCTCTCCAGTTTATATTTCAAATTATTCTATTTTCTTTTTGGTGTGTAATCCCTTTAATTTTAATAGAAGTAGATACTATAAACTGAAGTGTCAAAAAGGCACCACAAATTCTAATAGCTGCCTTAAAATAATAAGCCCTCCTCCCTCCTTCCCCCAATATAACGAGGTTCGTTATAGCACGGATCACTGATATAAGGTGTGGGTGGTGGACCCCAACATTTTTACCTATACAGCCGCCTACTCATCTAGAAAACCGTGAATAAAAACAGAATTTCCCTTTGAACCCATAAGCCCAATATTTCAGGCTGAGAACTATTTTACTACACCCCAAAAGCCCAGTTGATGACAGGTGACACAATTCCCACCCCACCCCCCACTAAGAAATATATTTGATTTATGCTGGTAAACCAACTGTAAAAATGAAATGAATTAGATAAAAACATTCAGTAATGTTTAGATTTTACACTCGATATGCAACAAACATTTGAAACACAACATAATAATTATATTTAATATGAAGTAATTTTAAACAGATTTCAAATTTTTAAAATATTTAACTGGAAAAATAGATAAGCATATATCCAATAAAATCTTATTCAATATATAAAAATATAAAAGTAAAAGAAATTCAAATGAGTTTAGGCAAAGGAAACATTTTTATAATAATTTCATCAAGTTTGGACCTCAAAAATCAACTGAAAACTAAAAATATTTATTCCATTAAAGAATTTTTAGAGCGAAACGTTCTATTTACCTGGTACTTTTAATTAAACTTTTTAGTTTGAGTCTTTTACTACATTTATCTAAAACTTGTGTTCTTTATTTTTCCAGCAAAGACAGGTTAATATTAACGGAAAAAAATCAAACATAGGTGGTCATCAACAGAGGCTACAGTTCTCTCCATAAATAAATGTTATTTGCTAAAAAATAAATTTAACTGTAGAGAGCAAACTTACTTTTTCTTTGGATGCCCAATATTCAATTACAAGAAACTGATGGAAAATTGTGCTTCAAATTTAATTCTCAGCAGCTGTAGATGCAACTTCTTAATCATAATTAACAAAGGCAAACAACAAAACAGAGCTAGAGTTTATTATTATTCATAATATCAACAAGCTTGCTCCTTCAAATTGTAATGATGATGATGATAATGATGATAAGGTAAACATCAGATTAAAAGAATGTCCTAGATATCCCTTTCCTTGTGAACACAGTTGACTTCACATCAGAAATGCCTAAGCATTTACCCAGGTTATGGGATATGAATGATATTAACAAAAAATGAACTTAAATATTATATTAAAATAACTTTGAACCAGATAGTTTATTAGAAGAAAAATATTAAGTCTCCTAATTCATGTATTTACAATAATTTTCAAGATATTAGGAAACACATTTTGGCATGATTATTTCATGATCATTTTCAATATTATCCAAGAAGAACAAGTCACTTTGTATAAAAATTAGTTCAAAGGATCTATTCAACAAATTCTGTCATTTTATGATCTAATAAAAACAAATACTCTTTGACTGGGAAATATAAACCACTCAATTTCTTTATAGCATCCCCCAAAAGAAAGATCATTGCTAAGAAGCTATATGAGGATGATTTGGACAACTCACTCAAGAATAAGGGAAAGAAAAAAAATTAAATAAAGTGAATTAAGACACAAAATAAAAGAAAGAAAATGTATCATTTGGTGAGATCCAAATTATTTTGTCTTCTTTATTAACTTTTCAGTCAAATGATATGAACAAATATCAATAATTACTTAATTTTTCATGTGCTTATCTACTTAAGTAAATATAAATAAACATCTTTTCAACTTTATGTCTTGAAAAATTGAATTCATTTACACACAGATTATACAGATACATCAATATATAGAAATTCTTTGTTTTGAATACAGAGCTACTTGCAACAGTAATTTCATAAATATTAACAGATGTTATTTTTATAAATGATATTAAAAGGTAAAACTTTGATCTTTAGATTGTTTAATTTTTACATATATAGAGTAGGAGCTGGAAGAAGGTGTAACAAGTTTGGAAAAAAAAGTAAAATGTATAAAATTCCTTATAAATTTTATTAAATTGTAGGAAAAGTAATATTTTTTATCTGTATATGATAAAAGAACTGTGAAACTTGTGTAATAATCAAAAATTATTTTCCTGGCAAAACCATATGAAACACCTAATATTCTGCAAAAAAATATATTAAGCAGACTGAAATAGGGGAAAATATAACAATGACAAATCTAAAGAAATTAACAGTGATTGTGGACATCATTTTCAATGAACTTCTAAGAGGTAATAACTTTTTCACTCCACATGTTATTGACAAACAAATATGTTGCAAAATAATTATATGTTGATTAGTTAGTGAGAGTTAAGGATCAGAAAAAAGAGTTTTACTTAAGTCATCTATTGGCATAGCATGAGAGGAATATAATGAATTATTTCTATTTTGAAGATTTCACCGAAATGATCCAACATTCCCAAGTTTGATGTACAGAAATGGTCAAATAAAAATGCTTATGCCTAATCAAAAGTTTATTTTATATATAACCAAGAATAGCTTTGACTAGCTTTTGTGATTAGTCAAACAAATCTTTGGAATCATACAATATTTCATATCAAGTAATACAAATTTGTATTTGTATTTATATTTTTCAAAATAATTATCCATTAATAAAAAATTATATTATAAAATTAAAATGTACGCTTATGATGGTGAATATCTAAACAATAATCAGAGTATGACAGTATATTTGACCTTCCTTAGGATGCAAGCCTATACACATACAGTGTGTGCATGTGTGTCCGTGCTGATCATTTACTACATCAACCAATACTACTAGTGTTTAACCAAATGGGTAAAATATGTAGAAAGGACAAAAGTGATAGTAGTTTGAGTAGTATCTTCTTGGTATTATAGCAGTAAACTAATTTTTCAAATTAAAAAAAAAAAAAACCACCCAATTCAAGAAACTCAATTTCTTAATAAAAAGATGATCAAAAGAAGTTGACCAAAGTTGTAAAAGACTTTTCCAAAATATTTTAAGATGTCACAGGAGCACTTATAAATAAGAACACACTGTAAAAAAAAATCTAAAAATCTTGAATATATATATATATATATATATTCAGTATAATATTTATACATATATTAATTTATACACATGCATACATATATATACAGTTTATATACATTTCAATATTATCAATAATGTATAAATTCTATAGTAACTTTATATCTATCTTTTCTTAGTGTTATATGTATTCATTACACATGTAGTTAGATTTTCAATGTTAAATATATCTGTATATATAACAAATATTTTATATGAATTATTCATATAATTGTAATACAAGAAAACATTTGGAAATTCTTTTATCAAATAACATGCAATAACATTCCTTATAGGTGCACAGACAAGAGAGGGGAAGAACAGAAAGAAAGCATTTCTATAAGATTGAAAATAAATCACACACCATAGGAATTAGAAGATCTATTTTAAAATCAACATCCAACCAAGCTCAAAAATAAAGTCCAATATCCAGATGTTGATAAAATCCCCAAACATTTAAAACTTGCAACTAATTCAATCTACTCTAAGTAGCTAATGGGGTGTGACTTAAAATAATTGTGTATCCGTGTGCGTGCATGTAAATATTTTTGTTTTTCTACAAAACCTATGCTATCAAAAAATCATAGAACCAAAAGAAAATTCCACAATTTTCAATTTCAGTTGGGGCAATTTTTTTAAATATATCTTTTTCTTTTCCATAAAAGTGACATAACACAAATGACCATCAAAACAAGTTGAATTTATACGCAATTCAATTTTTACAAATCAGAGTAAATAACTAAACAACAAGAAGAGACAGAAAGGTGAACTTACCTTGGATTACTGTCATAGTAAGGGTAGGCACACATGTGTATTAAAATTACTTGTGCGAAGAATAACCGCGAAGCAGGCTTACCATCAAAGCTACTTCAGACCCAAAACATAAGATTAAATCTCAGACAAGTAGGTGGTCATTTAAGACTTGTATAAACAAATAAACCGACATCACAAATGTCTCGATTGTAAAGACTGGATTAGTGAAAGGGGTAAGAATGTACAGGTGAGACAGTATACTTCTCGGATGGTAAGTAACACACCTGTTCTTTCTCTTTTAGACGGTACGAAACACAGCGTCGTCAGCAGCCAGCGCAGTCAGAAAGCTCGTAGGATGCAAATCAGAGAGAGCGGGTACCTAACATTGGCTGCTGCTTTTCTTGATGATGGTGGAAGTGGCGCAGCTGTTATTGCCACTAATGATGATGATGATTAAAGGGACAGAGTGGCAAAGCAAAAGGAAGCAATGACGCTGTTAAATGTACAGTCAGCACAACATTAACAACTTTAACAGCTGCTAATCTTTGCTGTTGCCCAGTAGTAGTAGTAGTAGTAGTGTTGACTTCAGTAATAGGGTGGATAACGTCAGTGTCACATCAGGGTTTGGTCCTTCTCGTTTTTACTTAACTCAGAAATTACATAATACATGTTTTGATAGCTATTTTTCAGTAGAAAATGGTATGTTCAATGAAGAAATAATCCTTATTTATCAATGATGTTTTTAAAATTTTTTACATAAATCTTTTTGTCCAAAACTGATGTAAAAAAACGAATAAAAAATAGGCTTAATTTTCATAAAATTGTGAGGTAAAAAGAGACAAATCAAGTGTAAAATTTAAATGAATTGAGATAAGTTTTAAATTAGTAAAGTGTACATTTTTGACATTTTTCTAAAATTCTAAAATCTTTATAAATATTTTCTTACAAAATAATGTTCATAAAAATGGTAAATTTGTGAAATGGGATTATTTTTTAAAAATTATTAGCTATAAAATGAAGAAAGAATGATTAAAAATGACTCCTTGAGTTTAACAACAATGGAGTTGATCAGGACATATGCAATAATCTGAGAATTTCTGGTGGTGCAAGCAAAATCACTGCAGACTTTTAAAGAATATGTGATCTTAGTACCAGAACAACAAGAATAAGTTATAGTTCGGCACATAACTTTGAAGTCCATTTACAATGTTAAATAAAATTGAAAAAATGACAATTTGTTTATAAAAAAAAATCCTGACATTACTAAATTATTTTCCGACATAACAGTTGATTCCAAAGCACATCATTTGTGTAGATGTTCAATTCTGGACTTACAATCTGTTTTTCATTCTACAAGCCAGAAGAAACTGAGGACATAAAAGTGGAAAGAAAGAAAGAAAGAAAAAGAAAACACTTCACCAATTCACACTTACTACAGTAGTAGTGGCAACAAAAGCTCCAGAACAGGCACCACCACGGCAACACACACACACACACAAAATTTGTTATTGTGTCGTTTGTTCTTACACCTATGACTGGTCCTCAATTACAGGCAACAAGTAGAGAGAAAGATAGCAAAAGGTAGAGGCAAGAAGGGTTAGGGCATAAAGAGACAAAATCAATAACCTGACCCAAGTCACCCCACCTCCTATTCTAATACTGGTGTGAACACATTCACACCAATGCCCTACCACCCACTCAACTCTCTTAACCACCATCATGATTACGAGACAGTAGGCAAGGCAAGGCAGGAGTTGATTCCATCAAAACCCATTGCTTATAGCAACCACAACAGTATTCACACTTCCAACTAAACAGATCTTTGTACACAAAATATGCAATGACAGCTCAAGAAAAGCAATAAATTTCAATTATTTTCTTGCCTTTTTTCTTTGCTACTCCAGTCTTACTAACTTAAGTGATGGTTTCACATCAGTCTGGTGTAAAAAAATGTGATAATTGTTTTAATAGCACATCTTAAGATGTCTCATGAAACAAGTAGTGCAAACATATACCCAGATTATCTATATATATCTCCTGTACAAGAATGTATAGCACAATGTACGAAAGGTGGTCCCGATTGTAAAGTTTCACACTCTTGCTCATTCGATGCTAAAAACGGTGCAAAAGAAGGAATAAGAGAATTAATGAAAAATTATATTGTTATTGCTTTGAATAAATTAAATTGTTAAATTGTTTTTATTTGTGTGCCATTTTTAACATTGAGTGAGCGAGGGTGTGTAACTTTACAATTGGCACCACCTTCCCTACATTGTGCCAAATACACGGTCATGTCTAGATAAAGATAGTGAAAGAGGTTTCCCCACATTGATGACGATGATGATTCTAAAAAGTTCAAAATGCTCACTTTTGCTATAATCATTTTGACCCATACATACATTTATTGAAAACTCAAATAATTACCCAGACTTGATATTTGCATCTACAGCCATATATAGGACCCAGGTGTTGCCACACTGACTATAATGTTAAACAATGTCATGAAATGAATAACTCAAAAGATAAGCTAACCAAGTGTTCAAATTCAAATGGCAGCAACTTTATTTGTATATTTTGTTGGTTTACAATACTAGATTAAAGTAATCATATATACACAATATGGACATGCTTTCATCAAAATAATAAAAAAAACAAAAATACTTTTATATACATAATAATTTAAAGGACATTCCTGGTTGTTAATGAGAGTGATATATCTTTTGAATTAGCAAGTCACTGTAATAGAGAAGTTACAGAATAAATAATGTTGGATTGTACAAAGCATATAAGAAACATTAGAAATAGTTAAATTAACTTCTTTTCAGGTGGATATTTTGAAATCTAAAAATTGGGGAAAAAGAGACCGAATCTGAAAATATCTATAAATTGAAGAAATATCAGTCAACACAAAATCCACTTCAGTTTCTTTTTTTAATTATAGATGCTATAAAATGTAGACCAGGGGTCCCCAACCTTTTTGTGTCGAAGAGTACTTTCATGACTACCAGTAGTATGGCGGCCACCATTTACTTTTCAAGTCAAATTTATATTAGGACTTAATAATAGAAACATACATAATAATATATAATTCCTATTTAAAGATTATGCACAAAACAAATTACTGCAAAAAAGCAAGTTTTAAGAAATTGTTTAAATTATTATGGAAAAAAATCAAGGCAAGTTTATAGTTTGACTTAATGAACACAATGGGTGATATAAGATGTAGTCCCTACATAAAATAATGAGAATAATACACAAAACAAAATAATTCAAATAAACTAATAACAAAAAACAAAACAAAAAAACTAATAAGTTCCAAACAAAATTAAAAAAATTTCCCCATGTGAAATAATGCATAAACAGGGCCATAACAAGGGGAAAATGTTTGGGGGCCAACAGGTAACCAAACCAAATTTTGTATTTCCTAGCATCTCAGGACTAAAATTCTTGCATTGTAGCAGTCTGAGATGATAAAATATTTTTTTTTTTGGCTCATTACAACCCTGCTAAAAAAGTAATGCCAAACAAGTCTAAATTATTATAATTATTTTTACTCTTATGTCTTTGGTAATCTCAAGGCAAATTTATAGTTGACCAATGCCTCATAGTTGACCAATGCCTCATAGTTAGGAGAGTAGGATAATATTGCTGTTAATAAACAATCATCAAGATGCTCCTCGGTAAGACAAGATCTGTATTTTGATTTTATGATATTCATAGTTGAAAACAGTGATTTGCAAAGGTAGGTTCATCCGAAAAGCAATTTTAGCTTGTATGTTGCACTTTTTAGAAAAGGATTTTTTTCTCTTACAACCAAACTCAAAAAGTTCTCGTCTGTTAAAATGATTTTTGTACAATGTCATTCTGCAGTTCCAAAATCTCTAGTTCAAGATCTTCTGCTTTTATTTTAATAAGTCTTCCAATGGCTGTGGCTATAGCTGTTATATTTACATGGCAAGTAAATGGATTTTATAAAAATGTGATCACTGGCTCCATGACATAAAAACATTCAAATCTTTTTTTGAACCGCTCTTGAAGCAATTGAAGGTGGATTACAAATAGTGATGGGTTAAGGTCACTGTCACCTATCATTTTCTTCAGATTTGGGAAATGTGTAAAAGACTTCATCTTCAAGTGAGAAACCCATAAAACAAATTTTTCTTTAAATGAAGGCTAGCAATATATTTGTCTTTTCCCTGAAGCTCCTAGTTTAAGGAATTTAATTTTTCTGTTAGAAAACCCAAATTTACCAACCAGCAAGAGTCACATAGTTTTGATATTTAGATTGGAGAAAAATTTTTATCTTTTCAATTAGGCTTACCAATCTTGTCAGAACTTAGCCCTTACTTCTGTATGTTTATTTTCAGTATTTTCTAGTTAGGCCTTAAAAAGACAGTTTTGCAAAGGCACTGCTCTAATTGATTTTATTATTTTAATTATTACATCCATTATGTGTGCAAATGGAAGCACTTTAGCACAGAAAACTTCTTGGTGGATAATGCAATGGTAGAATATAAAGTTTGGAAAGGATTCATCTTTGTTGCAGAGGGCAACAAATCCCTTGTTACTACCAACCATTGCTGTTGCCCCATCAGAGGTAATCACAGATAGCTTTTACATATGTTTTGAATAAATTGTAGATTTCTTCACCTGTTGTTCGCCCTTTCATGGGCAATATTTCCAGTAGATCTTCTTTTGTAGTGAAGTCATTAAATACCATTCTCACCATAACTGCCAACTGTGCTGCATCTGATGACAATGACATTGCGCAACACACTGATAGTCTGCAATACGCCCAGTTTATACACTTTGCAAAATAAGTATCAGAACCATATTTAAATACTTTTTTGGCTTTCTTTTTTCATGTATTGTTTGGCAACAGACAAACCTTGCCATGACCTAAAAGGAGGGGTATGGAGGCCCGAACAGTTAAAATATGTTATTGTAACCTTAAAAAATTAAAAACATCAATGATAGTATTAAAAAAATAATGGTAGCCAGTCTGTGGTGGGCACACACGGGCTGGCGGGTGCCATGGCACCCGCAGGCACAGGGTTGGGGATCACTGATATAGACCATCATTCAGCAGAACACAGATTAAATATATGAAGATTGAAAACATTGCCAGTTTTAAAATACACAATATTAAGAACAATTTGGAAAAAAATATTAGCACCTCTTTCAATGAAAACAAAGATTTGATAAACAAAAACAGATGTGTATGATGTGAAAGTGAAAGTTGTTCCATCAGCAGTCAGTGCCAGCTCTATCAGTCAAATTGCACAAAGCCAGCATTTCTAGTAATCACAAATTAAGAGGAAAGAGTGATTTTTTTCTTTCTAAGTACATAATAGACAAGACAGGAATACACTGTGGCCTTTACTTGCTCTACCAATGAACAATAAGTACACATTCGGGCAATCATTTGCACAATAATTCTGAGAGTAGCAATTTTGTATTCAGAAGAAATATAGGGGCTTTACAGTCTACTTACAAACAATTACCTGTTGAGTAGTGGACTGACAGCAGAGAGATCAATAGTGAGTGAAGTACTCAACCATCAATTTATCAGAAAAAAGTAAAACAAATCAGAGCCAAGGTATATCTCATAAATCAAATACTTATAAAACCCACATTATCTAAATATCTATAACCAGAGTATTAAAAAATGTGTATTAATACCATAATTTGGCTAATGACAGTCAATCTTGTCCTCAATTTATTTTCCTTTCTTCCAGGCAGCCTGTAAGATTTAACTCAACCACTCAACTCAGTTGAGTCCTCTCTTGGGCATGGGATTTTTCTCAACTGCTGGTCAAGTTGAAAAAATAAGATCTTTTATCACATTTTTTATATATTTCAAATTTTGTTTAATAATCAACTGAATCGTTATCAGGGACGGACTAAACGGAAATAAACACCCCAATAGATATCTCTTTGCAAAGTTTGTTCAACTTTCAACAGTAAAGGTAAAACAATGAGATCAAAGTCATTATAGTTTATTACACTTTATAGGATTCTTTTCTTTTAGACATGAATCAATTTTCTTTGCATAAGTATTTTCGTCGAGACAAATTATTTTAAGGCAAGTAAACATTCCCTCTAACTCAACCGGTGGTAGAGTTACTTTTTAAAAAGATTTTACAGGCTAGTTACATGTATTTAAAAACAAATCCTTTTCAGTTACTTTTAAAAAAAAATCTTTCAGGACATGTCCAGGCCAACAGCAAAGATCATTCCATTCAAGCATTTCTAATTTATTCTTGGCACTTTAAGGAACTGATAATTTGTTTTTGTTCCGATCAAGTTATGGGATACTGATCCAAAAGTAACTGATTAGTCATTTCAATATTTTATTTTTGCCATCATATTATTATTAGTATTATTGTTAGTATCATTAACACTAAAGCGTCTAAAGAGCTTCAGTTTTCTAATTCCAGAGAAATATTATCTTGATATTATTTCTTTACATTGCAAATTCTGAATGTTTCTATAGTTAATCAACAAATTTAGTGTTTGAATCTGAAAACTCTACTGAATATATTGTAACGGTTAGTAATGAAAGTTAGTAAACAATAATCTTATTGTAAACAAAACTGATTTTGTAATTTTTCATGAACCATTACACTAGGAAAAGATTTTTTTTGCATTTCAATGTGGTGAAAGTATATGAAGCATGGTGTGGATTTAAAATTCGGTATAAAAACAGTATGAATTCCAATATACATTTCTACATCAGTTTTTGTGATTCAGGGAAAACAGAAACTGAAAAGATTGATTAATTCAGAGAATTGTAGAAGCAATGGACACTAATCTTTTTTAATTTTCTGTATTGAAATAATTCACAGTGTATAAATAAAAGATACAATCAATTGAAAAATACATAGTTACTAATACAATATTACAGATTTATTGTGGTAGTGTTATAATGTACATGCACATACTTTTATATCTTTTTCTATTATGTTAAAAGTGGCTGTATTTAAATGAAATTATCCAACAAATAGTCTGTAGCAGAACTGTGGATAGGCAAAGAAAAAACTGAATTCTTATCAAAGATACAAAATTGAGTGTATTAGAGCATTACTGCAACTCTCCTCTACCAGGCTGTACATTGATTTATCAAAACACAATCATGATTCCTGGGCATTACCAATCCACCTTGCTGGTATAAACATAAACACAAATAGGAACCCCTAAAGGTTAGTGCTGTTGTGCTAAATAAATCTAGTTTAATTTAAACAAAGCAGGTTTCAAACCATACTTCTTAGGCAGAGCAACAGCAATGAATGCATCTGGTCTCAAGCGACTTAGGTTCCAGCATGGGTAACGTGTCTTTGAGATAACAAGCCTATTCATAGCACTAAAGCCAGTACAGACAGTTGGCCTCTAATGCATCAGTTGACCAAAAAGACCTACATTAGATTCTATGTCAACTAACTATCAACCAGGAAAAAGAAGATTTCCACAGGACAAGACTTGCATTAGGAAGAAGGGAAAAAATAGAATAATGAGAAATTTTCAAATGACATTAAATCAAGTATAATAGCTAAAAGTCAGCCTTCTCCTCAAAAAGCAAGGAGTAAGGCTTGAAATATCAAATTCTATTTATATTGTAATGATTTTAAAAAAACTTACTATTTTGGGGAAGAAAAAAGAAAAAGAAAATTGAATTTTCTCCATCAGAGTTTCATAACAGTCCATAGATTCCTTTTTCCATACTTTCAACCACTGAGCCATTGGTAATAAATAAATCTTCAAATAGAAGCTTACAAATTAGGATGGAAAAAGTAGTTTTTACCTTAAATTGACCTGTAGGGACCTTGGGGATCAGCACCACCTATCCTATGTTAACCCTGGGGTCAAGTTACCTGTATAGACAAATTTGCAGCCCCTAGGGTGCAGTTGGTTGGGAGTCTATAAAACGCATACACGCAAGATAACACACAAACAATAGCAGTCTTTATAGTAATAGATTATAAGAGTAAACTTCACCTAAACTTGAATGTGAATTAATACAATGCATATTATATGAACATATTTGATAACATTTCGCTACTTTTCTGTTCCTTCAAATTCAGTTTATATTTCACACTACTTTCTATTCTTATAGTCCCTGTCAAAAGTAGTCTGTAAGACTACAGAAAAAAAACCCTCAGGTCCAAGGTTCAGAAAACAGTGGGGAGGTAGGATAGTATAATAGTTTGAAGGTTAAAGTATACTAATCCAGATAAGTGAGGTTTGTAAACCAAAACTAAACTAAGAGAGACAAGTTTGAATCTTTTTAAGGGGATTGGTCTAATACTTGTAAAATTGACAAGATTTAAAATACATATTTATGATCAATACTTGTATTGATCATTTCCCAGTGTTATTTTGATAAGATGCTAACATTCAAAAGTAGCTTGGAAACAAAAATACCATATAATAAAGATGCCAAACTGGAGATAAAAACAACTGATTTTAAGAGAATTCAATGAAGTGATTTTGTCATAAAATCTGAGTTTTGGTTTTTTTAAAAAATATCTTAGACTATAGAAGTCAGCTTTACATGTAATTACTTTACGAACACATTTAGCCAATCGTGAATGGTTTATCTAATCCACCCATTGCCTATATAAACTCAAAGTTTACATGATGAACTTCAGTAGCCAGAAGATAAAAGAGCAATATTTCACAGAGCTCGTCCATTTAGCCAATGCTGAGTGAATATTTTTCTCCATGAACACTAACATGAATGCAAGTTCACAACAACATGACAAGTTTAATTTACTATTCTTTTCGATGCCTTGAATTTATCCATTCACATAGATATCTATAGACATTAGTGGGCCTATGTAAAAATACACTACCTACTGCTTATAAGTCAAGTAAGCTGTAATGTGTAAAGAATACACTTTTCACATCACTATAAACTTTCATTATTTATTACTCGTGAATAAAACCTTTTTTATTCCACTTAATGCCATGTCTATCATTTTCCCAATCACCTTATTTTATATTAATTGATGTCCATTGTCTAGTCAGACTTGTTCAATTGATAGTACAAGCCCTGTACAAGACAATCACATTTAAAAGCTAGAAATCATGACTAACAACTTTCAAACAAATTCAAATTTAACTATCAACATTTGTATGTTCATTATATTTCTCTTCACCTTCAAATAATTATGAATATAGCATATATTTTTCTAGGACACATTCATGATTAATACCAGGGATCTATTCTGCCCACAAGATTAGATGGATGAACAGCTCTTTACAATATGGTTATTTAAGGAAATCCAGTGATTATTTCTAACTATGCTTAAAAGCTACATCAGTCCCATTTCGTACAATTAAAATCATTAATATAGATTTTTTTTGTTTAATACAAATACATTGTAGTAATATTTGAGGACTTTAAAAACTGCCAAATATACTTTCAGCTTTCTACAAAAGCTTGCTTATTTCCTGTAGCTTTCAACCAGATTTATTCTACTATAGTGTAAATGTAAATTAGAACTAGCCAAGTGATTTTTCTATTTTATCTGGTGTACTATCAAAGGAATTTCCCCAGATTTTTTATTTTTTTAAATTAGCATGCTGTTTTGTTTTTGATGGTATTAAAAATGCCATGATAAGTTTAAAATAAGGTATATTTACAAAATGTGATACTGTAAAAAGTAATTATTCTAGCCACAAACAGTGAAAGTCAAGCTATGTTCAAATAAGTGCTTAAACTGAAAAGAAATTAAGTGCAAAGAGTTTTGAAAAAGTTACAGTCCAGTTAATAGCAAAAAGTAAATAAAGATCAGTAACAGCTTGCCAATTTTCTAGGTCAGACATTAAAGCAATTTAAACGGCTCATTTTCTCAGAGAGGGAGAGAGAGAAAACATGACCTGATTTAAGGTTTATGGAAACTGAAAACTAAACTACGCAATCTAAATGAATAGAGAACAAAAGTGTGGGTATACAGGTATTTATGCGAAAAGTAACAAAAATATTAATAATACGAGACAACTTTGGCATCTTCAGGAGAGGCAAGTTAAAAGTAAAAACAAAATTTTAAATAAATCATTCTTATTTATACCAAAATGAAAGAATATAGGAAGGAACATTGTGATATTCATTTCAAGTCTCGTTTCCAAAACATTAGGATTCTAATAGCTTTTGTAAATCAAGTAAGTACAACTAATTTGATTCTTGGTCAGAATATAATTCAGATTTCACAATTAAAAATTGAAAATAAATGCAATGTATTTAATACCATCAGAAATCCTATTACTTGGAATGCTTGTAATTTTTTACCATAAAAACATGACATGAATGTATATTTGCAGTTATAAATCTCAGTCAAACTGAGTTAATGAACATGCTTAAATCCTTATATTTAAAACATTTATATCAATTAACATATTCAATTTTAATTAGTTTAAATCAATTCAGGAATTTTTGATTTTAGGAAAATTTATTTGTAAATTACATTTTTGAAAATCTGTAAATAATTTATTACACAAAAATCTGTATAATCATAATTCAGGGAAAAATTCATAAACATATTTATTTATACTCCAGATGATATAAACTAGACAAGTATGGTATTTTCTCACAATGTTAAGTTCAGTTTATGACTGGTTAAAAAAATGTAACACATCCAGCCAATTCACAATTCCCAAATATTTGCATATCATTAGTAAACAATGCCTAAAAATATTGAATTTAAATGTACAGGTGGTATTTTCTTGCAAATCCTCAATTTTTATCATGCCAAATTATTAAGCGTGGGTAGAAAAACACAGTAAGACACTAATTATACATTGATTAAATCATTAAATGGCACACAGTTAGAATGAAGAAAGTTTAAACAAGCTATAAAAACTCATATGCATGAAATACTGAAGCCCATAAATTAACAACATGCAATTTTGAAAAAAAAAACTGATACAAATCATTTACTTTGAAATGTAAAATCCTTGCCCACAAATCACAGATATTAGTTGATCATCCATTAAAAACTTTTTTGGGAAGTTGGTTAATACCTGACCTCATTTTGCCAGGAGTCTTCTTTGATTGCAAACTGATGCCCATCTTTATACACCTTCCTCTTGAAGATGCTCCAGAGGTTTTCAATGGGGTTGAGATCTGGAGAAAATGGTGGCCACTTAATTTACCATTTCTGAAACCCATTTTAGTCAGGTAGGTGACTGTTGCATGCACACAGTCTTGCATAAAGATAAGTTTTATATGTAGGCCGAGAGACTTGTTTATAAACAAGAAAATTGTCCTTCAAAATTGCCTGGGAAGTCAATTTTTTCTCCATCTGGTACACGCCAAGGTCCAACCAAATCATCTTCTATAATTCCAGCCCAAAGCGTAACTCTTCCACCACTTTGCTGGCACTTTAGTGTTCTTCCTTTGCAACCCAGCCCACACTCCATCCATCTGGTCCATCAAGGGTTGCTTGGCACTTGTCAGTAAAAAGAACAACATTGAAGTCAGTTTTCAAATGCTTTCTAGCCCATTCCAGATGTTTCTCCTTGTGTCTGGGTTTCAAAGGCGGTTTGAATATCAGGCTTGACACATTTTGCAACAAGGCCAGTTGATTTGGACATGTTACCTCGATTAACCTCATCGAATGTAGTTTTGCTGCTCATGGCTGTTTTTTCCTGACAATACGCTTAATTCAAGACACTTCTCGCTGTGTTATTACCCTGGACTTGCCTTTATCTGATCTTCTACATGATGCACTAGGGTCTTAAATGTATTTCTACTCTGTCTGAGGGTCCCTGTTAAGAATTTTTGCTATTTCAAGAGTTGTACTGCCTTATCCAAGCTGAGTGACGATAGAATTCTACTCAGCCTATGATAAGTCACTTTTACAACCCATAATTTAATAATTTTGCAGTGGTTACATAATAATCTGGCAATCTTAAAATGCAAGGCTATAACAAAAATGGCTTACGTAGTGCACAATTTACAATAATAATGCTTTTGCATAATAATTTGGCATGCACTGTATAATACATGAATTTTTCTACTGATATCATGAAGTTACAATTAGAAGTAATTAAAATCCATCAATTGGCCTAAAACTAAGAAGGTTTACATGATCATAAGTCACTACCTATAAAATTAATTTTGTCTATAATAAAGTAACTGGTTATACATTCTTTTTCTCAGAAACACTGAAAAGCTTTACAACATTGACACAAATAAAAGATAACTGAGCAGGATAAAACTGTTTTCAGTACAGAAGAGTTCCTGGTGCCTTTACTGTCTACTTGAAAGTTTATATTTTCAGGCGGTTTGGAGCAGTGTATGAATAAGAGATACAAGCGTTTATTAGTGATTCATGAATTTAAGAGTTATGTAAGGCTTCTGAATCATAACTATGAAAAAGGAAAATTATCACAAAGGTTTTAGAAACTTAATCTAACTGTAAATACACATTACAAAAGGATAAGTGCTTGGTGGAGCCAAGTCATTAACAATTAGAAATAGTTTCAATACATAAATCATGTTAGATAAATACTTAGTTATAAACCACTAGAAAAATGAACAAATTACTGTTACTGACTTGCGAATGCAAAACAAAAATAAACTAAGACAGTTCTTTGGTTAGAGAATAAAACTAGATCTCCAGGTGGTACTCATTAACCATAAGTCATAAATTATTCCAACATGTCAATAAGTGAAAAACCAACTAAATATACACAACACAAAATATACACACATAGTAAATATAAATATGCATAATACATTAGATAACATAGTTTTTCAATTTGATATTGTAGCTAGGGAGAGTTATTTGGCATTTTCACACATTGAATTTAGAATCAGCTCTGTTTTGTATCAGAGAATAACCCACCTCCTTGCTAACGGAATGGTCTGCCAAAGAAAAGATATAGGAGTGGTTGGATCTAGTAATATATTGATCATTTGAGGTGGACAAAGCACAAAGCTAATTCATCTGATGCTATCAATGGACAAGAAAAAGACCAGTATATCAAATTGTTCAATCAATAGAATACACACTACTTTTTATTTGAGGTTGCTGGGAGAATATTTAATACTGTTTTTGAATTATATTGATTTTTAATATAAACAGTGGAAGATATGCAGAAATAACATTTTTTGTCTTTTTGAGAGAGGAATAAAAAGATAGAGTCTATTGAGAAAGGAGGCGAATAAGGTAATGTAAATAAATACAAAAGTACACATAATAAATATTTATAATCAAAGCACAAAATACGAGCAGTTGTGTGTGTGTGTATATATATATATATATATATACACCTGCAAAGTACTACTACCACCACCATGTACTCATTTACACATAGGTAAATATATCTGCATAGGCATGCAAATATATATGCCAAATGTGCATATAAAACTGTACAAACATACAAACATACATGTGTCTATACATATATCAAACCAAATCTAATATTAAATCAGTATAATCAGTTATTGCATTAGAAATAAAATCGGACATTATGCAAATGAAAGTATCTGACATTAATCACATAAGAAGAAATAGAAAGATATCAAGAACATTTTTGGCAGAAAGATGTCTTTATTCAAGAGGTAAGTACAGAAAGATTAGCTCTACTACAATACCCACTTTTCTATATACAATAAAGAAGGAAAGGGAAAAACAGAAAACTTGCTAAATATGTATAATATATAAAGCATACTTTTTGATTATCCAATATTTATTCAAGTAACTTGGGTAGACATCATCCAGTTTGTTTTTGTCACTTGGGAATGTTGAAAGTTTTTAAACAGTCTTTTCTTCTTTTAATTGGTTGGCTGATGCATAACATGCGCATAGTTCTTCAAAGATGTTTACAAACTGTCTACATACACTCACGCACACAACACATGCACATACAATGATGCATGTAATCTGAACAGCAATCTAAGTGATGAATAAATAGTTCTCATGGCCATATTTTCGGTGGAGCCAGATTATAAAACATGAATCATTCTTTTTATTTGCTGTTTTTTCTTTTTTTAAAGTTTTTGTTTTAATTTTTTCTAGGAACTGCCATCGCGTGCGTTTTGCTGAAGTGCTCCCAGTAAGCCTGCCCCACCCCTTCCCAAAACTCGAACCTACAGCAGAACAAAAAAAATAACATGATTTGTCAGTTGGTTATCTCATCATCACATTCAAATATTAGCATTGACAAACATAACAATTACCATTATGGGAGCAAACCATTCATAGTTCCTTCAATTTGTAACTCATTCAATAAAGCATATAAGTCAATGGAGTCACAAAGAGGTTGGGAAGTGCAATGTTTTGGGGGGTTTTTTTTTTACTACAGACACACACAAAAAAAACAAAAAAAAAACACATCTACTTCACCACAATGCTGTAAAACAGTCAGTAAAAACATAAGTATGAAAAATTCTCTTTAAATTGATTCGATACAAAAAAACAGATAAAAATGAACCAAAAAGATATCTATAAATAGTCAGAGAATGCAATATTTTCATCCATGCATATCAAGCAAATAAATGTGCACGTCAATATGAAATATTTCTCCTAAATGGAAATTATAAGGTACTATTGCTATCACCACTCAGTGTACTGTGTGGTATAATTATTGCTGATGTGGGATAAAATAATCAAATTGCAAAATTATGAACTAGTCTACATAGTTTAAAATAACATTTTTAAAAAGGCTATTGATAAAACAACAGATAGATTAAAATAGAATTTTACATTGTTGATTTTCTCATGCAAAAGATTGCAATAATGGGAGCTCATCTTTTACCCTGACTTTACAGCAAATAGAAATAAATCCATGTGGGGAAATACATTAAATCTAATCATTTATGTAATGTCAATCGAACTTCTGCAATTGTGCTGTCTAGAGGCATACCAAGAGACCCTTGAACCGTAGCATGAAATTTTCCTAATAGAAATATAGCTTAAATTTTGAAAATTGAAATGTAAATTAAAATCTTAATTGTGAACATTTTTAAACCAAAATATACCTTGATGGCTATTAATCTTCCAACAAGGTGAAAAATACTTCCTTTTTAAAAGTAACTTTTCAGAAATACATAACTATTGACATATTGATGATTTAGTAAAATGTAATGAAATCTTTACAAAACATTTGACACTAGTAGACAATCACTACACTATGCTCTAAACTTCTAAAAGCGAACAAGTAGAAGTTAATACTGGCCTCATAGACATGATAGGATAGTGAGAATCCTTCCTAACATACTAATTTTGAAAGATTAGCACAAAACTACATCATAATTTATGTCTGCGATCGGAATTAAGTTTTTTTAATTGATTTTCTTTTTCTTTTTTTTTTTGAAATCACACTTTTTTTCAGCCTAATCAAATTTTTGGATGTCTTATGCAGTGAAAAAATCTTGGAAGTAGCTAAATACATTTAGAGTATAGCACTCTTGTCTACATCATTTTAGCAAATGTCAGTTTTGTCCAAATCACTTTGGTCTAAAAATCATTTTTGTCCCAACAATATCTCCAAAAGTTCTCAATGAATTTCAATGAAATTTTTTTCTCGAATGGTTGGCCATGGGCTAAGGAAGAACTTATGAAATTTTTAGGTGGATCCTGGGATTTTTTTCGATTGAGAGATTTTTATATTAAATTTTGGAACAGATCCTGGAAATGTTTTCCTCTCAATCAAAAAAGAAATCCTTGGATTCACCCTAAAATTTCAGCAATTCTTCCATAGCCAATGACCTATCATTTGACAAAATGTCATTGAAATTCATTGAGAACCTTTGGAGATATTGTTGGGACAAAAGTGATTTTAGACCAAAGTGATTTAAACAAAACTGATATTTGCTAAAGTGATGTAGACAAAAGTACTGTAACTTATAAATACACAGTTATGCTGAAGACATCTTCTAAAATAACCGCTTAGTTTAGTTTGTTATTTCTTATAGATTATTTTCTTGTACGGAAGAACCATACACTTTTCTTTTTAATGAATAATGGTTCATAAAAAAATTTTCAATTTGGAACAGTTCTTTGATGATACAAATGTGAGAGTGGTGCCGTGCCAATCTTTGTTTTAATGTGTAAAATATGAATATTAATGGTGATAAGCTCAAAAATTGTTAGGAGGCCCAAAACCAAGATGGCGGCCAAAATGGCTACCAAAAATAAATAAAAAATTGTAGTTGGTCTATTTGTGTTGATAGAAGTGCGGAAGAGATCTCAATTTAGTTGTTTTAATGCATAGATTATAAATAATAATGGTGTTAGGCTCAAATATTGTCAGGTGGCCCGCAGCCAACATGGCTATCAAAAATAAAGAAAAATCATAGTCAATCTATTTGATGATATAGATATGGAAGAAGTCTCAGTTTATTCGTTTTAATGTGTAGATTATAAATATCAAAGGTGTTAAGCTCAAAAGTTATTATCAGGTGGCCCATAACTAAGATGGTGGCTAAAATTGCCAGTGCCAGAAAGTAATGAAAAATCATAGTCTATTCATGATGATACAAATTATTCATTGTAGTGTGTAGATTATAAATAATAATGATTTTAAGCCTAAAAATTTTCAGGTAGCATATAACCAAGATGGCGGCAAAAATGGCTACTAATACATATGAAAATTAGAGTTGATCTATATAAATAAATATAGGATCAAATAATATGTTTATAAGTGTGGAGATCATTTGTATGTAATATAAGTATGAAAGAGACCCCACAAGAGGGGAGTTAACATTACAAAGTCTAGGTTTCAATTGCTGGTTGAAGTGCTCCTCTTGTTGGTGGTAAATGTTCATCATGGAACTGTTTTTAGTGAATAGCTACCATCTTACATCACCTATATCCACTAACAATGTTGTTGGCACATCTAAGATAGCTATCCTTTCATGTGAAGCATTTGGTGTTTTACCAAGATCAGCTAAGGACTCAAGAACATCATCAGTGGTTGATTCAAAAGCTTTCCACCAAGTCTTTTTGCCTTTGTTTGCAAAGGAACTAGTAGTGTCACATCCTGGAAATGCAGAGGCCTTTAAAGGGTCATGGGCATCATAAATTGGCCATAGAGTTACAAATCGCTTCATCCCTGGTCCAAGAAAAAATCCTGTATCTGGTGGAAGAAGAGGATATTTCTTGAGAGCTAGGATCATGACATCGGAATCAGGAGAAAAAATATGCAATGTGTGGGTTCCTTTTTGAGCCACAAACACACCATGCAGAATTATTTTAGTCACTTCTTCTTCAAGTGTAATTTTCAACATTGTAACATCAATGTGTGTGGCTGCTGCATTTCCCTGCCAACTAACAACAAAATTCTTTTTGTGCTCAGTACTATATTTAATAAAATAATCTGCAAGAAATTTGGTCAGCTCGTCTTTTGTTTTCTTGTGTGACAGAAATTTTCTCAGTGTATTATTACTTGTTTGTTGCAGGCAGTATCTTGTACTGGGTTCTACCAGTAGTTCTTTGCTGGTGATCTATAATAGCAATTTTTAAAGATCCATCTTTGTAGGAATCAAATATGAGATATATTTCTGTGTAAGTTTTGTATTTATCAGCCATGAAGTTGCTGAAAAATAGCCCAAAGTCATGGCATATTTTGACTGAAGCTGGTTTGGTAATGGTATGCAATTGTGCCATACCATTGACAATTGCAACCATCTCAGAGACAGATATTGCTGATGCTGGACTAACTTGAATTGACTCACAACTGCAAGTATTCTCTTTATCGTAAACATCTTTTTGGGAAGATTTTTAAAAATCTCTACAAGTTTATATTTAGCCAAATAATGATGCATGCTTCTATCTTGAGCAAAAAGTGATTTGGGAACTGTGGAAAATTCATACTTAATTAAACACAGTTTCATGTCTACATCAGGTCTTGATCTGGAAGCTATCACGAGTCTGGAAAATAGGGAAATATTGGACTTCATTTCAATTACTTTCCCTTCTATGTTTACTTTTACCTTTTTGGCAGCTGATTTGCAATTTTTTAACTTTAACTTCTTAGGTAATCAAAATGTTTTAGAGTTTGTCTCAATACGTTCTTTCACAAAATCTAAGAACATTTGCACACCAGTCTCTTTGACTCTTCCTATATCATGTTCTACTTCTGTAGGAAAACTTGTTGCATGACCAGATGTATTAATTGAGTGTTTTTGCATGCAAAAAGGATTAATTGTAGATCCCAAAGCAATTTTCAAAAGAATTACATTCTTATCTTGTCATTTCCTCAGTTTCAAAGAGAAACTGTGATGTTGGTTCACCTGGTTTGTTGAACGTACCCCTGAAAATCTTTCAGTTTCTCGAGAAATTCGGGTTAGTTCTACATCTGCTAGAAAAGATCTTGTCCTGGCTGACTCACTGAGAGTTATTCTTGCCAATCCTCTTTGCATTTTCAGCCTTTTGTTCTCATCTTCCAATGCTTCATCAGAACCAAGTGTGGAGAATCAAACTGCACTATTATTTACCACCCAATTTCCTTCTAAGAATTAATTCCAGATTAAAGGGTCTCCAGTTCATTCATTTGAGACAGATACAATGTTATCATTCATGCATAGTTCTGGTGATTCATAGCAAAAAATATTTCACAAAACATTTAAGAGCTGTTAAAGAAAGCAACCTCTCCGAGTTACTTATAGCTTTCACAAAGAGCAACCCTTCCACCATATCTATGTAGGTACATGTGAATTTGAATACTGGCTCACAAAACTGACATCATTTTTCTAGAATCTCCTGGTTTTTCATATTATATAGCAGTCTGAAATGAGCTTATGTCAATTTCTTCTCCTTTGTTTAAAGTATTCTGAACATTTAAAACAAGTGTTACTATATGATCCAAAACAATTGAATTTTGTTGACTAAACCCATCATGTAATAGCATCATAAGAGCAACCAGAGTTGTAATATGAGCGTTTAAGCCTCTGTGAACTTATTTACCTTTGATGAGCTGCAGCTGTGTTATACAGATTATTTTCTAGCCAAAGTACTGCTTCCACAAATAAAGTCTCCAATGGTATGCAATTGGGCAGTGATAATGTGCAGTTCACCCAGATTTAATACCCATTTTCCTTGGCAGTCTTTTTTTGCCATTTCTAGCTGCTTGTGAGGTTTATACAACACCATGTCTACAGTCACTACTACTTTACTGCCAGATACAACTACACAGGAATCGATTTTTTTCAAATATTTCATAAAGGTAAGTTGAACTGAATGATCTGTATGTGATGCAGCAATCAAAGGTAACATGGACACTTTCATCGCTGGTTTTGTTTCACCTGTTAAAGACATGTAGCCAGACCGAGTTGGAGATGATGTAACATTTGTAGATGAACACTCTACATCCATTTCTTCTTCATTAATTATGGGATCTTCTTTTGTAAGAGTAACCATGCCAGATCAGTTAGCTTTGCATCATGTATCAATGATCACAGAAGAAACATTTGGATTTGTCATAAACTGGCATATGGGCACGTGTAACTACAATCCTTTGTAGTGAAGGACCTGGCTCTTCATTCTCTTCTTAAAGTTCTTTGTTTTGTAAAAACGCAGTATACTTTTTTTTATTGTAGCTTATCAAACTTTTCATCACCCCAAACAGAACAATTTATAATACATTGCACAAGTTTATCATAACTACTGTCTGATGGATTCTGAGGATTCAGTCTGGCAAAGAAGACACAAATTATCAATGGAAAGTTTTCTCTTCTTCACCTCAACAGTGAGTTGTACTTGGTCCAGTGCCTGTATATTGTAGGGAATATTTGTACTCAAAGCTGAAAAGAAATTTTATTATTAAAATATTTGCTGTTTTATTTTACATGGTAGCTGGCATGATGCGCCAACACCCCATCCCATCAATTCATGATGCTTATTACTATTATTATTCATAATCTACACATTAAATGGAAAAAATGATACCTCCTACATATTTGTATCATCAAAAATAGACCTACTATGATTTTTTAAAAATTATTTTGGCCGCCATCTTGATTTTCCTAACAATTTTTGAGCTTATCACCATTAATATTTATATTGTACACATTAAAACAAAGAGATTGTCACCACTCCCACATTTGTATCATCAAGGAACCCACGGACCCCTATTTTTTTTAACACTTGCTCCCAGACTATTAGTTTTATTTCAGGAAATGAAAAATCTTTCAGCATTATATTCCAGTCTAAAGATTGGAGAAATTTCAATTAAGAAAAATTAGAAAATTGATTTCATTTCATGTTCTTAATCTATCTTTATGATCTGTCTCAAATCAAATGTTCCTGTCATATTCAGAATGCTAAATACCTTAAATTATGCTTTCACCATAAAAGACAATATCATAAAACTTTCTGACTGACTGCATGTATATCATCTATTAACGTGATCAAAATGTTTTAAACTTTTTACAATTATATTTTGCATTTTATGCTTTGGCACATCTAAATATAACTTAGGAAGCTGATCATGGTTTTAGCCTTTGAGTTGGTGATATGGATCGCTATTGAGAAATAATTATTTCAGAACAGATTTTCTTGAAATCTCAATTCTTTTATATTTGTAAAATTTCTGATGCTTCTGTAGCATTGACTTTCATTTTTCAAGCCTCCCACCAAATTAATCTACTGATTTTATGTACAATAGCACTAACACTACAGTAAAATTCTCAATATCTTAATGAAATGAACTCAATCTAAAGATAGACACAAAAATAATTTCTTTTCTTATCAATAATACTTGCATCTTTGGAAATTAACCAAATCTATTTTCTCTAAATAATCCTTCAATCTTATTCAGTGGCTAATAATTGCCAGCAAGATTTCTATCTTTATCTTCCTCCACGGCCATACACATGATTTACAGCCACAACATAACCAATTGCTGAATTTAAGACCAAAATCAAATCTCTACGAGTCAAAGATATTACAAGTAAATAATTTCTTTTAACTAAAGCCTACATTTTCATTTGAGATACTGAACAGATTAATATAGGAAAAGCTTCTGCCTAGTTTATCTGCTTTTACAAATCTAAAGTGTTATTGTTGTCAAACTCCAGTCCAAGTCTGCAGTTGACTTTGTTTTTCTACTACACAACAAGAACAATCCTCACCAAAATTAACATTGAAGTTGGGACCAACTGATTGGTAGGTAGCTCTCTTACAGACTGAGCCAAACTGACAAGTTTTACATATCTACAAAAATTTATCTTACAGATGCGCAAGGACTTATTTCATTCTAATAAATACATTTATACTAAAAAATATATATTTTTATAATTTTTTTATTTAGTATATATACAATACAAAAGTTGCAGTAATCATCTTCAGTCGGAATAGAAGTAGGAGTGGAGTTATACCGTGCAGCAGCCAGGCGTGTTTATCAAAAGAATCACAAAACTAAAATTTAACAGTTCATGTCAACAAATGTCACTGCTAAATAATGAGCCTTCTTTTTGTTACTTTATTTGGTTTTATTTTTTAATAAATGATTGAGATATTAACAGATATCTCTGTTGTTAGTTAAAACTAAATATACCTAATGCCATCTAACTTCATTCAAAAAGATTGCTTTTGGCTGTATTGTGATAGCTGTCATATTAGCATGCATTTTATTTTAATTGTAAAAACTTGCAGATTTTTTATTTTGATTTTGATTTTAATATTGAAGATGCAAGAACAATAAACAACATTTCCAGCATATGCTTTTTTATTTTAAGAAAGGTAAGAAAGTGACTCAAATACAAAAGATTTGTACAGTTTATGCAGATGGTACTGTTATTGATCAAATATGTCAAAAGTAATTTGCAAAGAAGTTTCATGCTGGAGGTTTCTCACAGAATGATGCTCCATGGTCGGGTAGACCAGTTGAGGTTGACAGCGATCAAATGAAGACATTACTTGAGAATAATCAATGTTATACACTGCAGGAGATGGAGCCAACAGACTCAAAATAACAAAATCAAGCACTGAAAATCATTTGCACCAGCTTGGTTATGCTAGTCACTTTGATGTGTAGCTTCTACATAATCGAGAAAAACAACTGGATCATATTTATATGTTCTATTTTTGAAAGACAGTGTGACAATCAATGAAAAGTGAATACTTTGCAACAACATAGAACACAAGAGATTTGATCAACACAATACTCTAATCTATCAACCATTGTGGCATGACAGTGATGAGATTTTTTATTGAGATATCTGGTAATAGGACAGCAGAGAGAGAGAGAGAGAGAGAGAGGGGGGGTGTAGATTTACGCTTTTCCAAGAGCATTAATGCAAAATGTACAAATGCAGCCTCAGCTGAAATTCAAACAGCCCACTGATTCCTTTTTCCACACTAATAACAACTATACCACCTCCCACAAATCAAGGAGTTCAAATTTAAAAGAAACAAAAACAACAACCAGTATAGATGATAAATTATTACACGGTAACAAATTTACTTCTTTTTGTTTTTGTTCTTGGGTAATAAGTGTTATTTTCTAATTGATTATATCTAAAAAGTATAGAAAATGGATATTATTCCAGTCAAACTTTGCTTTGCGACCATGACAGTGATACTTTGAAATCTACTTATTTCTAATTGGACAACAGGCGAATTTGCACATTTTTATTCATATAAAGTAAGAAAAATAACAACATATGAATATCATTGTCTGAAGTTTGAAGGGAATACCAGCCATTTCCTATACTTTTTACACATAAGCAATTAGAAAATAACATTTTACAAACATTATGTTAGTTATATTTTGCATATTGATTCACGTGTAGGACAGCAGAAAAGCAAAATTAAAATTGTGAAAAATACATGTTATAACTAAATCGATTAACAGCAGAATCTTATGCACAATGGGCTGGGAGGTGGACATTTGGTAGAATTTTAATGTGCCAAATAGCATCTAGTTGACTGAATTAGAAAAAAAAAAGAAACTAGGTCAAAAGGTCAATTTGTTGCTGAGTTATGAGTTTTTGAATGTCGCAAATTCTCTGATTTTCTTTGTCAGTTTAGAAATTGTTCCTGAATTTCTAGTATTTTGTGTTTCATTTGATGAGGGCTTTTAAATACTTTTCTTTTTTCAAAACTTGGCATTTTTTGGTAAAAAAAATGCTAGTGTGAATAGAATTTACAAAAGAG
>VCCN01005043.1:474342-486108 GCA_006491835.1 Architeuthis dux | reverse complement strand
ATAATCTATCTCTATGTAACATAATAAATCCTCAAACAAGTAGAGACATTTTACTTTTTGACCTGCAAAAAAACATATTAAAACATTCTTAAAAACATATTTTCGAGTCCCCTAAAATCTTGGGGCTTTGGGCAGCTGCACTGTTGTCACTGACTTAATTACGGTCCTGTCTATTGAACATTTTATTCGTTGATAAATTTTGCTGTGGATCTTTCCATCATTCTTGTATCGATAATGAATCCGATGTTATCCCTAAAAGGTCTGTTCTCTTCTTTCAGGTGCAGTGGTCCCGATGGCATGAAGCAGATTGCACATTAGTCTTCCGTGTATTTGGAGGGGAAACGTGCGAGCGAGAGATTTAAAAAAAAAAAAAGAAGACTACAGAAAAGAATTGAAACAAAAATAAATAAAAATGCTTGCAAAGAAGAGAAAAAGAAATAAGAAAATGATTAAGAACTCACTAATACTTTTAATTATTACCTTAATCATTCGGTTCTTACTGTAATATTTCGGAAGAGGGTTTTTTTAATTGCATCAGCGTAGATGGTAGTCCGAGAAAGAAAAAAAAACAACAACAACAACAACAACACCCGCATTAATAGACGAATATGAAATACAAGGCAAAAATAAGAAAGGAAAATGGCTACAAAATGAAAAAAAATTTCCTGCGCGTGCGCGTTAGCGTCCTTACGTACGCATGCGCAGTTGTATGTCTGCGTCAGTGTCGATCATGATCCCGGAATTCACAATCCCGAGCGCCATAATCCTGAATTTTGAAATCCGAAAGATCAGAATCCCAAAAGTCTAAAATCCGGAAAACCGCAATTTCGAAAGTTCAAAATCCCGAAACTCGAAATCCCGAAAAACTGAAATTCCCATTGAAAAAAGTGAGGTAGGTGTTCTGGATATATAGCTATATATATAGAGATCGTTCTTTACTTGGTACTGTATTGAAAATTTTTGGCTATTGTATGTCATTATTTCTTGCTGTATTACAATACAACGGAATACAATTGGGTTCGGGTAAGGTTTCTTTTAAGTAAATGTGTTTTCATATGTTTCTCAAATAAATCCCTTTTGAAAACTGTAAATAAATATCTTTTAAGAACTTTTTTATTATTTTTTCCTGAATTATATTTTCGGGATTTTTACCTTTCGGCATTGTGGTTTCCGAGATTTCAACCTTTCTGGATTTCAACAATCGGGATTATGGCATTCGGGGATATGTTTTTCGGTTTCATGAGCAAAACCCGTCAGCGTTGTATGATTGTGCAAGAATGAATGAACGAATGTTGTTATGTATGTAAAAAGCTGGAAAATTGTTATAAAAATTGATGAAAAAAAAAAACATTTATTTAATATATGCATATATATATATATATATTTAAAAGAAAAGCTGTGCTTGGTATATAAGCATTAGCAGCAATAATGTTTTTTTTTATTTGTTTGTTTGTTGAGGGACGCCGATAAAGAGAAAAAGAAAAAATAGAAAAAAAGATTCGACAAAAAACAAAAAACAAAATGGAAGAACTCAGACTTTTAAAAATAAATGAGTATTTTTTACATTCCCTATTATTAAGCAATAATTAGAGACATGGACGTTTTAAAAATACCATTCCTAAACGGAGGAAACTATACACGAACATCAACAGAGTGTCCCTTCAGAGGAGTGGGTACCTCCACTATGTTCCAATGTAACAATTACACAAAAATAAAAGAAAGGCAAACCTGGCGATACGGGGCGTAGTTTCTGACGCGTAGTTAAAGTTTCTATTAAGAGTTATCTCCCCTATATTTTCTTATCTAGTCTTGACTTTAAGACAGTCTAATTCTACGTTATAATAAAAATGTGTTATTCTTTTTTTGACAAAGATTTCAGCTTTTTTCTTTTTTGAAAAAACAAGGGAAGACATGCGCAAGGCCCCATGTTAAAATTGGCGTAAGTCCCATGATGTTTTTAAAAATACAAATAAATAAGAGAATTCATAAAAGAAATAAAGACATTTATCAAATAAATCTTACATCTTGTTTTCAAATTATAATTACTTTTTTTTAAAGAGTACCAGGGGAGTTAACTCATTTGGTAAAACCTTTGAGTGTGCGTGAAAAACTACGCCCCGTATCTCCATGTTTGCCATAAAAACGTTTTCAAAAACCTGACGGTATTATCTAATTAAAATGGACTCAATAAGCCAACAAAAATCATTTTTACCATGCCTCATATCGCGAATTGAAAACTTTTGCCAGCTAATGTAAAATATTTGTAATCTAGAAAATAAATATTGAATAGAAACCCAAACACACGCAGATGAATTCTAATAACGAGTAACTCCGTACTAACAATATTTATTATATAGTACCGAACCATTTATCCGGCAAACTTGAAACCGGAGTGACTTGGATTTCTGGATTTTCCGGAATTCTGGATTTTCCAGATTTCTGGGTTTCACGGATTTCTGGATTTTCCGGATTTCTGGATTTTCCGGATTTCTGGATTTTCCGGATTTCTGAATGTTTTAGATTTCTGGATTTTCCAGATTTCTGGATTTTCCAGATTTCTGGATTTTCCAGATTCCTGAACCAAGGCTTAATATATACTTAAAATATAAAATAAACAAAAAGTTTTAAAAATACACTTCTATAGCAGGATAATTCGTTTATTAATAAACTTAAAATTCTTAAAATATAGAATATAAAATAAACGATGAAAAGTAAAGAACGAAACGTATATATATTAATCCACTTTTAAAATAGGGTCTGTTTAATCAATATTAATCCACTAATCTTTATCTGAAAATAGTTTCAACTATTCCATGAAAATTGAGCGATCGAGCGGCAAACTATTACGAAGCTTGACAGTTTTAAAAATAGCCGGTTTTATGGTAATTCTGGTTTCCTGGAAGCCGGATAAATGGTCCAGTACTATATAAGCCAAGTGTACAAACTAATTAGTAAGATGCTCAGGTGTGAAGGAAGTATGGTTGTCACACGACTACCTAACCGTAAAGTCCATAAGCAAACAAAGTCTACTCACGAATAGTTGTCTTTTTTCCTGTAAGGCTTGTCTGAATTTTGTTAGACGAGGTGTAATAATCATTGTGTATGATACGGTCGAACTATTTTCCTCGTCTATATGTTAATTTGTTCACATCGTTTCGGCCGTGTACCCTCCGTCCTTCATTGAGTGTTCCTGGTTTTAGAATGTGGAATCAGTTCCTAGAACGCATGCTCGTATAGGACTGGACACGTCACATCCGTTTTTTGTATATATATATTTCTATATATCGGTATTGTGTTTCGATGTCAAATTCCGAGTTGCTTCCCTTTCATTGGGTGACTTGTTTGCTTTTTCAGAAATAGCCTTTTTGATAAGAGGTTCCCAGATGCTATTTATATCGATGCTCGGTCGGCTAATTGGTTCGACTGAACAAAGTATGTGTGCCGCCTCCTTCAGGCGTCCTATTCGCCAATTGTTCTACCTGTCGCTAATTTGAACTTCATCCCATAAGGCCAGATTTGAACGTATCGTTTTTTATTTATTCTTTATTATTTATTCTAGAACCAGGGACACCCGACGAATGCCGGAGGATACACGGCTGAAACGTTGTGAACAAATGAACATATAGACGAGGAAAATAGTCCGACAATATCATACACAATGATTTTCTTCCTGTAATTTAAACTCACCACTGTTATCTAAAAAAAGATGCTGTCTAAGTTCTAAAGATAGCGCGTTCGCAATATGAGGTACACTGAATGCTTTGACGGATTATTTACCATCCGGGCGCCTAGGCTGAGGTTTAGTAAGACCCCCCCCCCCGCTTTTGTTGGCCCCAAGAGCAAGGAATATTAATCCGGTCGGATATCCGGCGCCGGATTCACATGGTGAGTAATCATCTTTTGTTAACCCGGCGCCGGAAATCCGGCCGGATTGATATTCCTTGCTTCATCCTTCGTTGAATACAGTGACTTTAAGTCACGTTAAATAACATTATATCGTAATTGGTGATGTACCGGAATATCAGTCCGGTCGGATATCCGGCGCCGGATTCACATGGTGAGAGTAATCATCTTTGGTTAATCCGGCGCCGGATATCCGGCCGGATTGATATTCCGGTACATCGCTAATCGTAATAGCATCGTCATGGTAAACACAATCTCGAGGTTGCCTTAGAAAGTCTTACAGGAAAGCCTGGTACCACATAATATCACACGCGATTAGTTGTACAAGATAGAGTTCTGTTGTGTTCTGATACTGTCTACTGCACGCTGGTGCTTCGTACGACACGCAGTCCATGCTTCACTTAGCGAGACAGTACCTTCACTTCCTAATTCACTCTGTGATTAGGCAACACTGTTTGTCCCGACCCCCCGATACGATTGAATACGATATCACCAATAAGGATTATTCGTCAAGTAACGCAGACTCTAATAAAAGAGAGGTTAAAAATTAGAAAAACTATCAGGATATTTTCTATAGTTTCGAGAAGGGTCATCAATATTCAAATGGTTCTTCGGACGATTGAACTCCTTCTTGTTATTTGTGTTGTAAACACGACGTTTCGGCCGATCCATTCTTCGGCCTTCTTCAGGTGTAAAATCCGAGTGTGATGGGTTAAACAGAAGTTATGTTCAAAGGGGGTTAGCCTTTATAGCGAATGGCCCGGGTGTTTCTGTGTCTTGTCTTGTCGGGTTTTGGATCGGCCGAAGCGTCGTGTTTATAACACAAATAACAGGAAGGAGTTCAATCGTCCGAAGAACCATTTGAAAACTATCAAGATTTTTGAAAGCAGCAGACGACCTTTAAGCGATAGTTTCTGAAGTAGATGTTGAGAAACGATGCAAAGTATTTAAGGCCAACATTGGCGGCATTGGTGAGTTACTATAAGTATCTACGTGACGAATACGTGAAACAACAATAATAAAACTGTCTAAAAATCTAATTATTTCACTAAAATACTTTCTTTTGATACCTTTCAATATTTTTGTGGTTACTGTTTACATAAGTTTATGTACATGTTTCTTGACAGCAAAATAAAGTGTTTTATTTGCTTATGCGTTTAATTCACACGAAATTCTTAACATTAAAGTTTTTACAAACATTAAGATGAAATTTAATGACGTCTAAAATTATTTCAGTTTTCTACTAACTGTTAGTAAGAACATGTGCCAGGCTATTACAAACGTTCTCCCTACTACACGCCTTTTTACCTGGAACGTATCTTGCGTGGGGTACCGAGCTTTCCTGTGCTTCTAAATGGTTGGAGCCTATTTTAGAAAAAATAGTATTTATAATATTCAAGAAACGAAAAGATACCTGCAAAAGTATTCAAATATCTTATTTTAATTAAATTTGACTAGTATTTACCTCCATCTTAATTTCAGTTGTTCTTTTTATACAATAAAACAACTGACATTAGGATGAGGGTAAAAACTAGTCAAATGGAATTAAGATAATTTATTACAATT
The DNA here is from genome assembly GCA_006491835.1 of Architeuthis dux. Lineage (NCBI taxonomy): Eukaryota > Metazoa > Mollusca > Cephalopoda > Oegopsida > Architeuthidae > Architeuthis > Architeuthis dux. The sequence continues at coordinate 480,639 of VCCN01005043.1, read as the reverse complement.
ACTTCATCCAGTAATAATAACAATTATAATAATAAAGATTTACTAAAATATCAACCAAAATTTTCCCATGCACTCGCAATTAGAAACCATCAACCAAACCTGTTTCTTCAGTTTTGGGGGTCTGGCTGGCTATCTATGTATGTGTCGTGCGTACAGGCCGATATCAATGGAGCTAAAGGGCTGCAAATTTAAACATTTACTCCTTATTATGTTTAGAAAAAAAACTTTTTTTGTTTTTTCAAAATTCCCCCTACAATAGGTTTTTAGTGGGAGTTCAATTTACAAAGTAAGTTTATGCTAAATTGGTCCATTTTTGTGTCCAGCTGCATACACGCTTGTTTTGTTTGGGTTTTTTTTTTGTTGAAAATTCGGACTTTTTAGTGATCTTACAATAGGAGGGAGAATTAATTTATTCATTGAACACCCCTTTTTATCAATTTTTAATTGATCACCCCCAACACGGCCTGCTGCCAAAAGACGTTGGTCACATGACGGTTTCTAGTGAGTGACTACCCAGACCTGTTAAACAATTTCTTTGCACACGTGGTCCCATCCTTCCGGAACCCCTATGCTTAAGCCTACTCAGCCTAATGGTCAATCCGCCACTGCACCAAATGAGATTGAGAGGAAAACGAAAAGCCGATTTCGTATTCTTTGTTTGATCTTTGGTTGAGGTGTAACTACTTACCGCATATTTCGGCGTATAAGACGACACTTGACGCATCCAAAAAACATCACCGAAAATGGGGTCGTCTTATAGGCCAGATACAAAAAAACAGTGACTAAACAGTCAGCTAAAACATGAAATTCAGACTGAAATCGGGTCTCGTCTTATCTGAAGGTCGCCTTATACGCCGAAATATACGATAATTATTTTGATCGTCCTCAGATCGTGAACAATCTTAAAAGTCGATGGATAAAACATTTTTTTTTGTAATCTTTGTTTTGACGTACATAAACCGGTGATGTTTAACTAGCATACCAAGGCTTCAAAACTCATACAAAGGCTCCAAAAAGTATAATTTGTTATTCAAAAGTATAATTAAATAACATATTAGTCAGAAATTAACGCAATAATGAAATTAAACAAAGAATGCAAATTAGAAAACTCCGGGGGCCATTAGTACGTTCAACGCCACCAAATACCTAATGCCCAGGGCGCCACCTTCCTCAGTGATGGCACACCATCTGAGAAAGAAGAGAAGACACTTTTAATTTCATTATGGCGTTCATTTTTGATTGATAAAAAAGAATTATACAATTTAGAGCATTTGTATGACTTTTGAAGCTGGTTAAACACCGACATATGTTTATGTACGTAAAACCAAGGATTACCTTGTTCTTTTATTCGAACCAAATCTGTTGTTGAAATTATATTTAGACCCGCAAATTCACTCATTCGTTTCCTAATTATATACGTAAATAGCAAATATATAGTCTACTTATACTGTTCCAGACCCTTTATACAACTGGAATAACTTTTAGACAAATCCAATGTTTTAATGTCTGAAAAATGTAGGGTTTTGTTTTTCAATATCATTCTTAAACATGTTTCGATTTTTTAGCAACAATATAATGAACACCCGATGGGAATTAGGGTTAGGGGTTAGGGTTATGACTTTTTTGGTAATCTTATAATATTAAAAACACTTTTTTGTCTGCTTTTTTTGTTTGTTGTTTGGTTGGTTTCTGTCACGCAAAAGCAAACAGATATATAAAATTAACGATACCCTGCAGGCGCAGCTCGAACGACTGCTGCTTATTACAGCTTTACTTGCTTGCCTGCCACTGCTTTTGTTTACATCCAGTACATAGTAGTGTACAAAGCCAAATGGGTGTCAGAAGAGTGTGTTGCACCAACCGATAATTTATCCATACATAACATAAATAATCCCGTCATTTTTGACCGGTACTCTGCTAGTTATTAAATGAATGTTTTGAATAAAAATTATACTTTGCAACGGGTATATAAAGGGTCTGGAAGGCTATGATTTTATTTGCTGGACTCACTAACTCAGAAAATCAATATTAATGTATTATTCATTACTGGAAGATTTGTCGCGAAGAATTCGTCGCGGAAAATTCGACACGGAAAATTCGTCGCAGGAAAATTTATTTAATTTTTCGGTACATATACAATAGTGGGATCCAACGATTTTTGTTGTTTTCTAACCTCGTATTGCGCAATTGAAAACAATTTTTAAGTAAGGGATTATTTTCGTCTATGTCCGTGTATTTACTGTTTGTCTTAAACCCCACTATTGTATGTGTACCAATTTTGTTATCAGCACTTAAAGTCCGTTGTTGGTTATATACCTTCCCCAAGTAAGACATGGAGGCGATGGGCCTTACCCAGCCATGCTAGCCGATAAAGTGTTGGCAGGGGGGGATTCATGCCTTTCCCAAGGTCATTAGCGCGAGTTTGAACTCGACTCGCCGACTCCATTCTGCGTGCCGTTAACCACTCGGCCACCCCACACCTTTAAATATATTCAAAAAATATACAATTTAAATTGACTCCAAAATCAACCTGGAAATGTTTACCAAAATTACCAAAATATTTGCCGATCATTTCGGTAATTACTGAAAACGACCGAGAACATATTACCGAACTGAGAACCTTAGTTAATACTTAAAACTGTCTTACTTTACACCTACATTCAAGAGAGATACTAACTGATCATATTACACGACAACTGGCTATAATTCGAGATATCTAATAAAAATAAATAAAATTTAAAGATTATAGATCTTTCTTCATAGTTTCTATAAATTATCTCCTTTGACTTCCGCTCTTTAGAATTATCTAAATTTAGATATAAATTATCTAGATTGGCAACACGGAAGAGAAGTAACCTGAATACTTCGAAGCCATAGTTTCGTACGACGGGCGGAAAATTATTTTTACATGCATCTTTGGAATGGGCACTGCTCTGGTGTGTTTAACCTGTAATCATAAATCACATTTAGTATAACTCCATTTTATTTTAACATAAAAATATAATTATTTAAAAAAGTAAAATATGTTTCATTAGAAGAATATTTTATTGATGAAATGTTGAGAACATGTTAATAAAGATTTAACACAGTGATATTTTAAAGTCTAGTGGGGGGGGGGTGTCCGTTTTCTCTTATAGTAGTTCCGCGTGATTCAGACATGAATCTGTGCGACGAATTTTTTGCGACAAATTGCCCGCGATGAATTTTCCGCGATGAATTTTCCGCGATGAATTTTCCGCGACGAATTGTGTCAAATATCGATTAAACGCTGTCATTGTAAAATACGAGAAACAGCGAGAAACAAAGGTAATGTAACTTTAAAAAGCTTTTATAAAGAGATTTGCGGTTAAATAATTTAGGATTAGGATTAGGGGGTAGGGTTATTCATTGATTAGAACAGTGGTACCCAATCTTTTCGAGTCATGCCCGACTTGTGTCAATAAGATTATTAGTATTCCACCCTTCCATTTAAGTAAGTTGCAACAAAGAATAATTTCAAATAATTATTTTATTTTGCGTAGAATTAGACAGCTTTATAATAAGAATATTTCTGTAAGCTTTTCTTAAAAAATATACACCCCTTATTTTGGAACCTGTGCACGTATCGATCTGTATATATGATCGTTTACTGTAATCCAGCTATATTACCTGTACGTTCAAACTTGGGTAAAGTGAAACACATATTCAGGGTGTTGCAATTTTATTGTCCATCAATGTATATTCAACCCAACAACCACGCAGTTGTGATATTGCTTATCTTATCTATAATATTATTCTGCGTGTTCCTACCTGCGTTCGAATGTTACGCTTTCAATAATAATATAAGGGAAAGGTTTGGTAGTTTAATAAAAGGGTAGGAAGAGAGAGGGCAGAAAAAAAGTTAGCGTATTTTAAAAAGAGTATAGGAAGAGAGGGGACAGAAATGCAAGTTAGGGTATTTTAATAAGAGCATAGGAAAAGACGTGGTAGAAAAGCTAGGGTACTTTAATAAGAGGGTAAGAAGAGAGGGGACAGAAAAGAAAGTTAGGGTACTTTAATAAGAGCGTAGGAAAAGAAAGTACAGAAAAGAAATTTAGGGCTGTTTAATAAGAGCGTAGGAAGTGAGTGGGCAGGAAAGAAATGTAGGTTGTTTAATAAGAGGGTAGTAAGAGAGAGGGCAGAAAAGAAAGTTAATACTGAGCAGTGCCGTAGACGTCATTTTTGGATTGGAGGGGCGGGCACATTTCCATTTTCTCCTAAAAGATTTGATTTTACTCACCCTAACGGGCTTACAAAGTGCACAACTGGAATGTTTCCACATAAAAACTTGTTCAGCATCCAAAGGCACCGAAGGCTATAGTTTAGTTAGTGCAAAGGGACCCCGATCGTATTCCTTGTCCTAAATTAGGGGGGGGGCAGCGTCTACGGCCCTGCTGAGGGTGTAGTTGGGGATGTTTCAAGGTTTCTTTGAAACCCTATGCGATATACTAGTGAGTTTGATTAGTATGGAGATAGTGCTTGCTCTTCAAGGGCTCTATGTCCATGGCACAACAGTGTTCAGACGATTGGAGACCTTTGGATTGCGTGGTCCGCCTTGAAAGCCTTCTCTCGGTGCATCGAAAGGATTAGAAACCATCAAACAAATCTGTCAACAAAACAGTCAACAAAGGTTTCTTCAGTTTTCAAGTCAGTTTGGCAGCTATCTATCTATGTATGTGTCCCGCATACAGGCCGCAATTTGAGCTAGACGGCTGAAAAATAAAACATTTACTCGTTATTATGTCTAGAAAAAACATTTTTTTAGACCCCCTCCAAAAAATAGGTTTTTAGCGAGGGGTTCAATTTACAATGTAAGTTTATGTTAAATTGATCCCTTATTTAATGTCCGGCAGCATTCACGCTTGTTTTTTGAAAATTCAGATTTTTTTTTAGTGATCACTGCCCATCACCGTTTGTTTTTCCCATTTTTTTTATTATTATGTCTAGTTTGTTTTTTTTAAAATCGCCCACAAAAAAAAAATTTTTTTTTTTAGTGAGGGTTCAGTGTACAATGTAAGTTCATTCTAAATTGGTCCCTTACTTTGTGTCCGGAATTGTTCACGCTTGTTTTTTTTAAAATTCGAACTTGTTTAGTGATCACCGCCCAACAAAAGGTGAGAGAAATAATTTATTCATTGATCACCCTTTTTTTCCCAAATTTTGAATTGATCAACCCTTACACGGCATGCTGCCAAAAGACGTTGGTCACCTGATGATTTCTATTGAGTGACTAACCAGACCTGTTTATCTTGTGTTTACTTAGCACTAATGCCCTTGGGAAAAAGCATGAATCCACTTCTCTCTGTGCTCTACACACAGCATAGCGTAGGGAAAATGGAAAAATTCTAAATTGAATTCGATCTCTTATAAGATGTAGAAACAATAAATTCAACGTGATATCGGTATGTGTGTGCGTGCGCGTATATGTGTGTATGTGTGTATGCATGCATGCATGTGTGTGTGTGCGTGTTTGTGTTTGTGTTTGTGTGTGTGTATGTATGCGTGCGTGTGTATGTGGGAATGTGTGCGTGTATGTGTGTGCGCGTGTATGTGTGTGTGCGTGTATGTGTGTGTGCGCGCATATGTGTGTGCAAATATATTTGTGTGTGCGTGTGCGCGCGTGTGTTTGTGTGCGCGCGCGCCCGAGTGTATGTGTGTATGTGTTTATGCATGTGTGTGTGTGCGTGTGTGTGTTTGTGTTTGCGTGTATGCGTGCGTGTGTATGTGGGAATGTGTGCGTATGTGTATGTGTTTATGCATGCGTGTGTATGTGTGTGTGTTTGCGTGTGTATGTATGCGTGTGTATGTATGCGTGTGCGTGTGCGTGTGTGTGTGTGTGTGTGTGTGTGTGTGTGTGTGTGTGATAGAAGCTAATTGATCATTAGACATCCTATCAAAACTTTCGATGAAGATGATTTATTTGTCATCGATCCACGACAATCACCGTCCAGACAATTAGTGCGTTTTGTCATTATTTTTACGCGAAAAGCAATATTGAAAGTAATAAGAAGTTTTAACATATTTATTCAGGCTGATGAATGTGGTCGGATAGATAGATAGATAGATAGATAGATAGATAGATAGATACGAACAGACTGACATAGATAGATAAATAGATAGATAGGTTTGCCTAAAGTCAAATAAGATTGTATTGCGCTAATCTTCCAAATGGGGAGGGTAACATACCTTGAGAATCAGCATTCGAGAAGGTGGCTTTCCCCTCTTCTTAATCACTGACCAGTGACTACTTCAACCATGGGAGTCCGCTGCCACTTTTCC
>VCCN01005043.1:412227-424739 GCA_006491835.1 Architeuthis dux | reverse complement strand
TTTACCTACCTTGATAAAGTGATTATCTGGCACAATAACACTTACCTGGGTCGCACAATGCAGAACAATGCTTCTCTTGGTTTGCTTGTAAAATCCAAATTATCTTTCTAGCCACAGCAAAAAAGAAAAAATTCAATACTTTTAACCAAAAAAAACTTTCACACTAATTAAGTAGTGCCCTTATGCTGGCTACTGCTTCGGCCATCCATGCAGGATTCCACATTTCACTAGTTTCTGTCTCGGGCCTCGTTTGCGACATGTGAAATCGGCTTAAATGCGAGAAACACTTGAAGTAGCGTCACTCTGCGTTATTTTACCCATAGCTGGGGGGGGGGATGGATTCATACCTTTCCCAACGTCATTAGTGGAAAGTAAACACAAATTGGCTCAGCCTGGGTTTGAACTCGGCTCCTCGAGTCTATTCTCCATGCCGTTAACCACTCACCCACTCTGCACCTCTACACATTAATTACAATTCACTATAATCATTACAGAAAACAGGTCTGGTTAGTCACTCAAAAGAAACCATCATTTTTGGCAGCATGCAGTGTTGGGAGTGATCAATTAAAAAATTTGGAAAACGGGTTGATCAATGAATAAGCTACTTCTCCCGCCTTTTGTTGGGCAGTGATCACTAAAAAGTCCGAATTTTCAAAAAAATACAACCATGCTGCCGGACACAGACTAAGGGACCAATTTAGCATAAACTTACATTGCAAATTGAATCCCTTCGTGTGGCCTGCAATGCACAATACATAGCCAGCCAGATCAACTTGAAAACTGAAGAAACCTATGTTAACAGTTTTAGTGACGGTTTCCAACAGAATAATTCCTTCCAAGATTACTGATGACCACTTTATGCTTGAAAGGCATGAACGCACATCTCCCTGCGCTCAATCCTATTGCCAGATATCTTTGCAAAATGGTCTTATTGTTGGCATGCCATGATAGTTGACAGAAGATACTCGGTGAACGATGACTTGGGCAAACCACTTTCCCATAACTATTTTACCTGCCCAGACAGTAACAGCAAAAAGCTGTTACGCTTTTTGTCAACCTTGACAGAACCGAAATTTAAGTGCAATGAGTATTCTGGCTTCAAGTGAAACCTGTTTTAACCTTTTTCAAGACTAACCTATTAAGGTGCTTTAATGCCTGAATTAAAATGTTCCAGTAGACTTCTAAAGGAGATTTACGGGACATATATATCCCAAAGTTTCTGTTGGGATATATATATCCCAGGAATCTCGAAAGGATTAAATTCACTCAGGGCTAAAATACAACACTGATTATTGTTTTATTTTCTTCCCACTTGCACAAGAATTTGCTGTGTTGCCAGATCAGTTTTCTCAAAAACGGACAAATTTGGTCATCCCTGCTCGAAATCTGTCAAATTCAGACAGAAAAAAATTGATGGCTAAGTGGCTAAAAGTACCTAGATTATTATCACAATAATGAAAATAAATAGCTAAAAGTGGCTAGAATTGATCTAAAAACAACAAAAAATATCTAAATTTAGATATAAAATATCTAAGTTGGCAATGCTAAGTTGTGCCTTAAACGCGGACAATTTTGAATGTCCGATTCTTAAAATTTTAAATATGGACACAATGTCCGAATCGGACAATCTGGCAACCAGGTATATTTGCAAATGTGTGAGCATTCTTACAAATCTGTTTTTTTACAAAGGTTACATTAACCCTTTTAAGACTCCTGGGACATATATATCCCAACATTTCTATGACACATTCTAATGTAGGTAACCATTAGAACCAATAAAAATGTTCTACAGGGTGTTTCATAAAGGTCACAACCCTGAGGCTAAAATTTACGCGCACATAAATTTTATGCTATAATATTAGTTACGTGGCAACACTGTACTCAAGAGACAACCGTATTTAGCAGTTGAAATGATTGCATCATGCGCTAGACTCATTTGAGCATCCATTCCTTTGTGTTGTCAGACATCAGCAAGGCTGAGAGGGGGATTCTGACAACTGGCATTCCAGGATCTCCATACGCTTCACCCAGCCATGAGAAGCCATTCATGTAATGAAACGGGTAAAAACCTGCATTCTGGTTTTATATTTATTGTAAAGTTAAAATGTATCTGTTAATAGCATTTTGTGTAATCTGTTTGTAATTTGTCTTTAAAAAATAGTTTTTGGATTTAAAATAGTTCAAATACAAGTTGTCAAAAAGATGGTTGCTTTCTTTTAGGAACACCCTGTATATCTCAGCAGTCATAGAAACGTTGGGATATATGTCCCAGGAGTCTTAAAAGGGTTAATGTAACCTTTCTAAAGAACAGAGATTTGTATGAATGCTCACGCATTTGCAAATATACCTGTATGGATCACCTCGTAGAGTGGTCCTGCTTAAAGCTCACCTGTTCTGTTCAAAATATACCTGTAGAGAAAAAGCCTTACTTACATACATTGAAATATTTTAAAATTTAAATAAAAACAAAAAGAAAAAAAACACAATTTTTTTAACTTTTAAAAAAGCTTGTCTGAATATTTTTTAGACAATGTGTTTTAATCATTGTATTTTGGTCAGTTTGGACTAAATCAGGTATACAAAGGCGAAACCAGCCGCCCCGTAAAAATAAGACATGAAGAACATCAGAAAGCTGTAATCCGTGTACAAACTTTGAAATCAGGTATGGCTGACCAGGTGTGAAAGGAGAGGAGGGCACACCAGCTTTTATGGAATTAAATCAAAATAATAGACAGGGAGCAGTTTTGGATAATAAGCTGAAATAATCTGCCCACATACTATGCTCATATCATTCAATCAGCAGACCGAGCATAGGCCAGAATAATCTGCAGTGAGCAGCATTGGAGAATAAAAAAACTGAAAGAATCTCCACACATGCTATGCTCATATAATTTGATCAGCAGGCCAAGCATTGACAAAAATAAATAGACAGGGTATAGCATTGGAGATTAAGAAAGCTAAAAGAATCTGCCCATATACTATCAATCGATCAGCAGACCCAGCATAGGGATTAATAGCTAATACAACACACTAATCAGAAGGAAACAAATGATGAAATTGAAGATGGGAAAACAGTGAAGTTCGCCTAGTTCATGATCAGCAGACCCAGCATTGGCATTAATAGCTAATGGAAGATACTAATCAGAAGGGAACAAATGATGAAAATGGAAATGGAAAATTGGCGAGGTTCGCCCAGTTCACTGGTACATCATGGGTTCAGTGTGTAGGTCCAAGGAGGACCATCACAAGAACACACAAGCACAGATACTGGATGTGATGTGTATAAGAGGGGAAGCATATACCCCCTTAGAGCAAGGCTCCAAAATACAAGAGCCACCCAAGGATAGCTGGACAGTATAGCGTCCAATTGTGATAAAAAGAACAACAAACACGAAATTAGTCTGAACTAACCAAAATAAAATGTTTTAAAATTCTACAGGTTGAACCTCACTAACCCGGCACTCACTAGTCCTGCAGATTCGATGAGACAGTGTTTTGATGAATCTGGCAGATATTAGTCTGTAGATATGAACAACAAATTTTTAAATTTGTTAAAAACTGGAAAACGCAGTGAAATATTGCTCTTCTTGGTAACTTTTTGGGGACTATGGTCTGTATAAAGAAAAAATATTCACATTAAAATTTTTTTTAGAGAGATTTTTAAAAATATTCCGTTTACTTTTGTAATAGTGGGGTCCAGGGCATAATATGTGTAAAAAAAAGTTATTCCCCTTGCATTATTGTATTAAAATAAATTATTAAATAACTTTGTATAAAATAAATTGTTAAATAACTTTGTATGAAATAAATTGTTAAATAACTTTGTATAAAATTGTGTATCAAATTATTATAAAATTGTTTTGTAATAAAATAAATTATTGTTTTTTTGTCGTTTTTAATAAAATTATTGTGTAGGTATTTTTTCCGTGTATGTCCAGACTCCCAAATTCAAAAAAAAAGATCTTGGAAGGGGAAATAACTCTTTATGCATATTATGCTCTAGACCTCACTATTACAAGAGTACCTTCATTTAATTGAATATTTTTGAAAATTCTTGTTTAATTCATTTCTTGTTTAATTCTTTCGCTATTAAAAAAGTAACAATGCTGAATAATTAAATAGGCTGATGTGATGAAAAAAATACTTATATCAGAGGTATTTTTGATAGGTTTTTGGTTTTGTTAATGTTGATCATGCAAGTTCTATTGGTATCACCAATACAGTACAGTATTTCACCATGTTTTACCCTAAGCTTCACTGGTTTGGAAAATCCGATATTTCTGCACATGTCTGGTCCCAAGCTTGCCGGGTTAGTGAGGTTCAACCTGTATCTGTAACATGCTATTAAAACCCAAATCTTTTTAGCCATGACAAGAAATATAATCAAATAAAAATTGTAACTGGATTAACTCATTAACTGCGGAAGGTGGTGAAGAGTAATAGTTAACCGTTGCAAGATAAAAGCCCTTGTCCATTGTAAGATAGTCCATTGCAAGATAAAAGCCTTGACTCACAAATCTGAGTTGCCACAATAAAACGGAAATTTTATTGAGTTAGCAATTAACTGCAATGACGGAAATTTCCGTCATCCGCAGTTAAGGGGTTAAAAGAAATGTGTGGGGGAAGGGTTCTGTCAATATAATTTCAAGTCAGTATAATTTCAGTTCGATGAGTATTCTGGTGTCGAGTGAGATCGCCCTTTAACGTGAACGCCTTTTCACAGAACGAACACTTGTAAGGACGTTCCCCAGTATGAGTACGAATATGCCTGTTCAGATCCCCACGTAACGAGAAAGCCTTGCTGCAGTAAGTGCACGCAAAAGGCTTCTCTCCAGTGTGTGTTCGAATGTGTTGCGTGAGGTGACATGACTGGGCAAAGGACTTATCACAGTACTGGCAGGCGAAAGCCTTACCCGGAGTTTTACTATGGGTCATGAGGTGGGCGCTAAGCCGACTCGAATGTAGGAAAGTCTTTTTACATATGGGGCACTGCAGCGGGCGCGGCCCCGTGTGAATCTTGATGTGATTTACAAAGTCTTTGTAGTTCGAGATCTCTCGACGGCAGTATTTGCACATGAACGGCTTCGTTCGTCTGTGGATGATCATATGCTTCATTAGTTGGCTATTCTGAGTAAAAACCTTGTCGCAATACTTACACGGGTACTGTTTCACGATTGGCATCGGTTCCAATAAAAGAGTCTGGTTTGCAAAGTTCCCAGAGTTCTCGTCGGGCACAGTTTTGCTGCCAAAGTGCGTAATCAGGTGGCTAACAAGATTAACGCGCTCAAAGAACGATTCATTGCAGATGTTACAAACATGTGGCGGACTTGCGCTAGTTTTGGGGTCGTTCGGAGGTTTATATTGAGAGCCTTTGTCCAGAGAAATGTCTTTAAGATTCCGGAGGCTTCCTGAAGATTCTTTCAGCTCGGACGAGTCTGTTAGATCAACGTGTAAATATTCTTCCTTGCACTTGTCCGCCATGAAGCTGGAGTTTAGGTTTTCAAGGTTAATAGTATCTTCGGACTGGAAGGACTTTCTTAAACCGTAAGAGGCTGTTGGATTGTTTATGCAATGAGTTTTTGTGTGTTCCGCAAGCTCTCTGTTATTCGAGAACTTCATCAGACACAGTTCGCATTCGAATTGCAACTCTTGCACAGCATGGGACTGAATGTGCGACAAATATTCTTCGTGCTGTGTCAATGTTTCAGGACAGTAAGGACACTGGTATAACTCAAGAGGAGTCTGACCAAGGGCCAAGTCAGAATTTATACTCAGCACAGTCTTGGAGTCTTCATGGCTTCGCAAGTGAACTTCAACTTCCTTGAAAGAGCTGAACTTCTTGTTGCAAATGCTACAATTGAACAAGTTATTATCGCTGTTTCTAAAGAATGACTCGTTCACCTTTTCCTTCAGGACGTCAGAGTCGGATTTCTTGAAATTCTCCTGCATAGTCTCCAGATAGATTAACGGGTTCGGTTCCGAGTCCGTTTCCTGCAAGTGTCGTAGAAGATGCATTGTTATGGCGTTCACGTGCGTAAACTCGACAGGGCAGACGACACACTTGAACCGTTTCTCTTCGGAGTGGGCCGAGATGTGGAGAACGAGTTTTTCCAACGTGTATTCATCAGCACAGAATTCACAGCTGTACTGCTTCCTATTATTTAGATCCTCGTTCGAAAGCCGTGACGCAACCAAGGTGTGCGTATTGATTTTGCCCAACAGCTCACTATTGCTCGTCGAGATGTAGCTCAACTGAAAATCAGGACTGGATGTAAGAACCGAAGATAAACTGTCGGCCTTTGAGGTGAGAGGGTTCGTCTCATACATGATTTCAGGCCTAGATAGAAGGCTCTCCTCAGACGTTAAAGGTAAGTTTACTTGCTCAAGGGTCTTTAGGGACTGCTGTGTGCAAGTAGAGAGATTGTCGCTTTTAGATGAAATATCGGACTTGTCGATTAAATCTCCGCCGGCGGTGAGCTGCAGGGACGGAAACTCGTTAAGTACTTTCGGACAATTTGTATCCCTTTCTTCTTGCGGTGTCAACAGTATCTTTTCGCTATGTTCGACCAAAGTGTGACTAACCTCGGAGAAGTCGACGCAAAAATTGGCCGCGTTTTCCCAGCTGTTACTCATCTGGCAATCTAGCGGGTCCTTTTCTAGAATTATCTTATTATTTCTGGAACTTTCTCCTAGAATTTCTTTTCCGTCCACACTGAGAATTTTGTCTGCTTCGTGAGACTGCGATGGGTCTCGTTCAGACTCGGACACAAAGTGGGTCCGAACTCTGTCGATCTCAGACGCCCTGGGCGAGGAAAGGAGAGACATTTCCAGATTTGGGCCCTTCGAGAGACTTAGACCAGCATTGGTGCCAACCAGAGTTGGATTCGATTCAAAATAGCTGTTTGGGGTTTTAGAGGAATCGTCTTGGAGAGCTGTCTTTTTGGTTCCACTACTATTTCCGACCAATTCTGCAGATCTGTTACAGTATTCGTTCAGAATCGACATCAGTTCTTTATTTTTTTGGATGCTTTCTGCGAGACTATCGGTCGTCAAAGGGTTGGAACTCAGACTTTCTAGCAGACCAGGGGATTTTCCATCTTTTCTCGGAGATTTCCAAGAAGAGAATACGTCAAAAGATTCCGACGATTTTTTGGCAAGAGAGTCAACAGAGGAATTCTTTCGGCAAGGCCTGGCTGAGCTACCGAATCTATCGAGATACGGATCTGCTAACTCAGGTTCCAGACCCGCATTGGTGGTTCCACTCTCGGCAGCGGACCTCTTGGTCGCAGCAGAATGAAGAGCACCCGAACTTGGGATTCTGAACTCGTCTAATATCTCAATTTCGCAGTTACTGGCTGCGTTTTCTTTTCCAAGATGTTCGGAATTCTCTCTTGAGCAAGCTTCTTCAGGCCGAGGCTTACAGGATGGCATCGCACTCACTTGGTCAGAATCGAAGCAACAAGGTGGGGCGGTTTTATCCTTGGTTGATTCCGGGTGGGCTACAGTTAACAGTGAAAATGTATCATAATCAACATTCAAAGATAGCTCGTTACACCTGTCACAGTAGAACACCCACTGGCCAGATTTCGTCTTACAGTGAATGGCAATGTGTTTTATATCGGCCATCTCTATGTTATTACGAATAAACTCCCGTTTTTTATTGTTAATATCATTATCTGTCTGTATCGCAATACTTTTGTATGTGTGTTCTGACGGCTGGAAGTCCAGAGACGGTTCATTTTCAAGTTCTGGAGAATTTATTAAATTGCTAATATTTGGTCGTTTTGTTTTCCTAAATTGGAACAGATACTTAGCCACTTGCTCCTTTGAGTTATTCATGCAGAGATATTGCTTTTTTAGAAGGTCTCGTCTTTGTGGCGATGGGACGTTGCTTCTCGGAATATTCTTGCGGTATCGGATAAATTTCTTGGATACTCCAGCAGGGACATTTCCGGTTTGAGATTTTTCTGTCGAAGAGATTTGCTTACTGCTAACCAATTTTTTCTCCCCTTCTCGATTTCCGACTCTCGGACTCTGGAACATGTGACCATTGTTACCAACGACAAGGTTCTGCGTTTCAAACAGCTTGGTCTTCTTTTGCAGGATTCGTACAACTTCCGACCTGCTCTGGTTGGGGTCCGCCTGACCGCTGGGGAATTGGCCGCTAGAAAGCGGCTGCCTGGGATGAAGCAATCCTTGGTTGTTTGTCGCCGTTCCAGATTTTGGAAAACTAGTTTTGGGGTTTGGACTACGGAGCATATTACCGATTTGGGAGGTGGAGGTTGTCAACTGGGGCTGGTTTTTCGGGCTTGAGAGTTGAGAGACTTGAGGCGTCGCCAGGTCAATGCGTCTTAATTCCTTGTTGCGGTTGACAATATTCATTTTGGCAGTCGAGCTGTTAGCCTCTTGCGTGACCCTGTAACCCGAGGTGTGGTTCCGAAGATGTTTCACCAAGTTCCCCAAATGTGGGAACGTCTCGGAACAATATTTGCACTTGAAACAATTTTCTTCGTTGTGCACATTCTTACTGTGCATCGACAGAGTTCCCAGACTGGAAAAACGTTTCTCGCACCTATTACACTTGAAGTTTTTCTCAATAGCCAAGTGAGTTCGGATATGCCGCGTCAGGTCACCCCTCAAGGTGAAAGCTTTCGGACACTGGGGGCAGTGAAATGGTTTCTCTCCAGTGTGTATTCGGATGTGTCGATTAAGGTCACCGCGCAGAGAGAACGCTTTCTGGCAAAGGTCGCACTTGAACGGACGTTCACCAGTGTGCGTACGAATGTGCTGAGTCAGGTGACATGCTTGGGAGAACATCTTGCTACAGTATTCACATTTGAACGGCTTTTCACCTTTGGAGAGGGGCAGGACGGACCCTGAGGAATTAGACGACGATGGGGCCTTAGCTGACCCGGTCTTACTGGTCGGGAAACTGGTATTACAATCGATTTCTGCAGTTATGTTCAAAATCTCCCCTAATGGTCCGGAATCAGCTTCTTGATGCTCTGTGTTATCTGGAATCTTCAAGTTTTCAGTGATTTGCTGAATTTCTTCAGGGTTGACTGTGGTCGACTGATGAGAAACGATGTTAGTTAAATCAGGTAATGAAGCGACATTGGGAATCGAACTTTGCTGACCAAGCATTGGAACATGAATTACTGGCATCTGTTGGGAAGCCAAAGATGAAATCTTGCTTAGAGATTCTTGTGTTGGTGCTGTGGTGATAGAATCTGTGAGGCTGGGATCGCTCGGGGATGTTATCAAAATTGTCTTCATGGTACCGATCCCAGAATTCAGGAGTAGAAAGGAATTATTATCGCCCGAGTCTTCATCGGAGAGTTTATCTCTGACTAATGTCTGTTTCGCTAACGTATCTGAAACTAGGGCCTGGCGGTGGGAGAAATGGGTTTCCAACATAGACTCGGATGCCGTTTCATCACCCCCGGATACAAGAAGTAATGGCCCATCACTGTGATCGAGGTCCATCATGACAACTTTAAAAAAGAAGAAAATATGAAAGATAAGTGTTTTTGTTTTTTTTTAAAAAGGTACTGTTTTACGCAGACACTGATTACTGCTTACGAGTCCAAAAATAAAATTGTTTAGTTCCTTGAACGGCAACTCTCCGATGATATTTACATATTTCTGTTTTGACGTAATTATTTAGCATTGCTGCGTTAAAACTTGCTTCAATAAATAAATAAATAAAACCAATTTTAAAGGGTTAATTTCAATGACTTACAAGTCATACAGATCCTGGATGCTATGGAATCACCTTGCTGATAAACTATAATGAAAAATCTACATATGTAGAATGCAATGTTTATCCATATATATATATACTTATATAATGAACAGAGTGATTTTTTTCTGTTTCTTTGTCCATAACAATGGACTCTTCCACTTAATGGAAACAAATCTACTTATATAATGAACAGTGTGATTTTTTTGTTTCTCTGTCCATAACTATGAACTCTTAAAGGTAACATTTGTGCTGGTAAAAATATCACCATTTGAAACAATGTACTCTTCCACTGAAACAAATTCAGTAGTTTCTTTTCTAAAAAAAAAATAATATCATAGAAATTCAAATATATCCATGAATCTTTTCACAGGTATTAACTATATTTGTGTGTGTGTAACACTTTTCAATGAGTATACAGATACTACACTCTGATCCTAGGCAGAGCCAGCCTGGGTACATTAAACAAAATTCTGTTCTGTAAGGAGATCAGAAAATTGTTTTTCTTTCGTAGTTCCTGGCAATGCCGTTTATTTTAGATGATTTTTTTTCAAAATTTTATCGCAATTAAACCTGCATTCCTCTCTGCATGGTACTGGCAAAATCTTTGTTCAATTCACAATCGGACTCGTGGTCACACAGACCAAAAAGTAAAAATAAAAGAATTAGTCATAGACGACCAAAAATATAATTCCACAAAATGAAGAACTTTGGCACAGGTAAATACACAATTGGCAGACTTTGATGAGAATACGTCACGTCTTAGCGCCTACGGTGAAGAAATCCAGTTCTTTGCTCTTGAACTTGAGTGAAGAATGAGTGTTAAAAAAAACATTGAAGAATTGCAGGGTTCCAAAATGATCTTTGATTTCTTGCTTCCAAAATTTGGTTACTCCGAGACTACTTTTTATGGATCTTGAAGAATCGCCTGAAAGGGAAGAAATATTCAATTAGACTTAAACCAAAATTTCAAGTTTCAAAATCTGGCTAACGGATGTCCGTAAAGTAAGGTACAAACATTTACTAATCCAACATGTTTATTACTATACAAATAAAACATTGTGCATACCAGCACTACTATGCTACTTTTTCATGTAGTCGCCATCGAGATTGATGCACTTGTGCCATCAGTGCATAAATACCCTCTTCGAAGAACATGGCATCAAGCGACTGGAGCCACCCTTGCACCTCTACAATTTCTTTTCAGAATTTGGAACAGTATAGCTGATGGGTACTTTCTGGAGCACACGATCACAGGTGATGAGACCTGGGTGCATCACGTTTGAGTAAGGGTGTCATCGTACTGCACAACAACGCCAACCCACACATGGCCAACGTGACAAAAGAGTGGCTCCAGCGATATGGTTAGGATGTTTTACTGCATCCACCACACAGTCCTGACTTGGCCCCTTCAGCTTATCTGTTTGGGCCCCTCAAAAGACATTTATCCGGGAAGCGGTTCCACACAGATGTTGTTGCAGATGTGCAAGAGTGGTTCCAGTCGCTTGACGCCACGTTCTTCGAGGAGTATATTTATGCACTCATGCACGATGGCACAAGTGCATCAATCTCAATGGGAAAAGTAGCATAGTAGTGCTGGTAACATATGCACAATGTTTTATTTGTATAGCAATAAACATGTTGGATTAGTAAATGTTTGTACCTTACTTATCGACATCCCACATACAAAATAAATCAAGACTAGCATTCCAAGGGAAATTATGAATCACTGCCACCAAAAAATAAAATCAAGATAATATCACTAATGCTGTACATAAAGAAAATAACGGATAATTATCGGCGAAAAATGAAGGTATGTGGTTAGATTTTATCTTCTACCAGCCGTAGGGTTCTCATAGCTCAAGCAGCAGAGCAGCTGGTATGGATAACCAGACTTCCTGAGGCAAAAGGTATGTGTGTTCGAGTCTCACCGAGAGCTTATCCTCTATTTCCGATCTGCACTGTTTTCTAACCACTGTAGACTGACGGTCTGAGTAGTTGCAATGAAAAGCAACTGAATTTAAGATGAAAGAAATACAAGTAACAAATTAATAATGATTGATAAATTTTAACTCTAGTGATGTACTCTGACACATGGCAAAGAATATGAGGGGAAAGTGCGTTCAAAGAAAACTGAGACCTAGCATTCCAAGGAAAATTATGAATCACTGCCACCCACATATGCTGTGTTGGGGGTGATCAATTAAAAAGTTGGAAAAAGGGGTGATCAATGAATAAGTTACTCCTCTCGCCTTTTGTTGGGTTGTGATCACTAAAAAAGGTTTGAATTTTTTTAAAAACAAGCGGGCACAAACTAGTGACCAATTTAGCATAAACTTACATTGCATATTGAACCCCCTCTAAAAACCTATTTGGGGGGTAATTTTTACAAAAAAACAAAAAAAAACAACATTTTCCCTACTCATTTAGGGGAGTGTGTATGCAAAATTTCAAGTTTCAACGATGAACAGTTAGGGCTGGGCAAAGTCTGGATACATAGATACATATAAATGTCAGAACACATGAATAACTTAAACCCAGCAATAAACCAGTGTTATGTGTAGCAGTGATTAATAAAGCACAGATGCTCACAGACACAGTTCAAAGCTATAGCGGCTTGAGGTCTTTCGTAAAAGCAAACTTTATTTTCCAAACGTAACAATCCACACCAAAATTTGAGGTGTAAAACGATATGTAAAATCCACATTCTCCTATCATGATTTGAACTCAGAACCTAATGATCACTAGCCGGGTGTCTTACTGACTGAGC